>PVJC01014542.1:0-36189 GCA_004026665.1 Murina feae
GAAAGAAAAATACCACATGTCCTCACTCATCTATGGATAATAATAACCATTATAAAATGGTGAACAAAAATAGATACAGAGGCAGAGCAACATCAAACAGACTGTCAAATTACAGCAACAAGGACAGGGACATGGGGGGGTGGCGCGGGGTAACAGATTAGCCAAGGGACTTTTGTGTATGCATTTAAGCATAACCAATGGACACAAAACACTGGGGGGTAGGGGAGGCTGGGGGAAGGGCAGGGGGAAAAAGAGATATATGTACTAATCTTTGTAAAGCTTTATGTAATAAAAAAAAAATGTGAAGATAAAAAAATAAATAAAAATAAAGTAAAAAAATAAAAAAAATAAAAAACATTAGCAATAATTCCTTCTGTTTATTAAATGCCTCAATAGGGCTCAAATTTAAAATTGTCTCATAAAAATGTATATTTTTAAACATTTTTTTTGGTGTGAAACTATCCATATTTGATGATTGAAGTGATTTGTAGGTCTTTCATATTTTTTTTAATATATTTTTATTTATTTTGGAGAGGAATGGAGATGGAGAGAAAGAATCATTAACAATGAGAGACAATCACTGATCGTCTGTCTCCTGCATGCCCACCACCTGGACTCAAGCCCGCCACCCAGGCATGTGCCCTTGATGGAATTGAACCTGGGACCCCTCAGTCCGTAGGCCAACGCTCTATTCACTGAACAAAACTGGCTAGGGCTATACTTATTTTTTACTACAAGAAACATAATGTAGTTATGGCTATAAAAGAATTGTGGGGAATTCTGTGTGGTATCTTTGAAGCCATCAAGCAGAATAAACAAATGATGTGTTGTTCTTTTTGCTTCATATTGGATATATTTTAAGCCCCTTTTTGCTACAGTTTCCTTCCTCTCTTCTCTCTCACTCTCTTCTAACTTACATGTTGAAAAGGCAGTCCATCTGTTTTGTAGAGTTTTCCAGTATAGATTTTTTTCTTCTGGCTCCATGGTATAATTTAACATGTCCTCTCTTCTGTTTATTTTCCATTAATCAATAGTTATATCTAGAAGATTGATCTAATTTAGGTTGAAATTTTTTAGGGGATGGAGATTGCTAAGCTACTTCATAAATAGTGACATATAAGAGGCACAGGTCTAGTGATTGTGTGTGTGTGTGTGCGCACGAGAGATGTTGGAAACCTTGGAGGAGCATTGCCTAGATCCTTTAATTCATTAGGTTTGCAAAGTGGTGACTTCCTTATCCTATCATTTCTCTTTCACTTATTAAAAGAATGATTCTTTTTTAAAAATAGATGTTTATTGATTTCAGAGAGGAAGGGAGAAAGAGATGGAGACAGAAACATCAATGATGAGAGAGAAAATCATTGATTGGAAACCTCTTGCTGGCTCCCTACTGGGGACCGAACCAGCAACCCTGTGATAGACCCAAAGTTCAGGATCTCCAATAATCCACCAGGAAGGAGCAGAGCCCAATGAAAATCAAGAGAATTTTATTCGTGCTATAGCACGGCTCTGCCTCCAACCATCACCAAAGCAGCGACAGGAGAGAGAGAGAGTGAGCCAGGAGAGAACAAAGAATTTATAGGAGGGTCTGGGTTGTGGGCAGGGAGAGCGCTCATGGCCCTGGGGATTGGTCAGGGGTCCGGGTCAGGGGTCTAGTTACACAGGGGGAGCTCAGGTCAGTAGCCTAATATGGACTGAGTCCACTTCTCTGCGTTTTCATTGGCAGGTTTGGGCAACTGTTACATTCTTGGTTTGTGGGGAGTTGAGACAGAGAATGTTGCAGGATGGCGGTTGCAGAACAAAGGAGACATTATAAGAAGAATATATCATCAGAACATAGTAATATGAAAGTAACAAAAAGAACTACTTCAGGGAGTCAATTTAGCTCAGTTCTATCACCTGGAATGTGCCCTGAGCAGTAATCAAACTGTGACCTCCTGCTTCATAGGTTGACGCTCAACCACTGAGCCCCACCAGCCAGGCAGAAACGCTTCCTTCTGTAAAGAGAAGCTCCACTCCATCTAACCTTTGTGTACCAGCTGTAGTATGTGTTTTTCAAAGCTATATCAACACATTCCTATCTCATGCCCACCTCAATAGAATGTGAACCAAAGGCAAAGAAAAGCAGAATTTCTTTTTTTCCCCTATTTTTGCTGTTATGAAATAATATTAAACATGTGAAAGTTAAAAAGAGTAATATAATAAGTAATCTGATGGCTAGGACACTTCTCACTATTGTTTCAAATTGAATTTCCCTAATTACTAATGAGTGTAAGTGTTTTTGTCATATGTTCACTGGCCAGTAGACATTTCACTGGCTTCTGATTTTCTGTTATTGAGGACCACGAGTATCAGATTCCAAGGCAAGGGAAGGAGGGGCAAAGGTTGTCGCAGTGTACACTGCTACAGGTCACCTTAAACCTCAGTGCAGCCCAGTGTGAACTCTGTAGGAATAAGAATGTTTCCCATGTGAGAAACACTCTGTTGGTCAGGTGACATGACAGAAACAAATGGTGGAAAACCACTAAACTAGAGGTGAAAAGGTGATTGTAAGTAGTCTCAACATCTGTGAGAGGAGATCTGAGCTTCAAAGCAGCCTGAAGAAATAAGCCTGAGAAAGTTCGCACATGTGTGTGCTATGTTGGGTTGAGTAAGAAATTAAATAGAACAGTTGGTTTAGAAGAGGGAAGGTTGTGGCAAGTAAAATGAAGGCCAACACAGCCTGCAGATGCCTAATAACTGAGGCCTCAAATGCCCACAGGAATCAAGAGGACAATAAAAATGGAAGGAGTGGACCTCATATACCACCAAGAGGAAGAGGTGGGAGCTCTGGCCACCTGGAGATGTCCCATACCATCAGCTGTATCATCCCATTCCTGACTAGTTATGATATATATCCAGGATTGCCTGAATTCTTGAGAGTTGGAAATCTGGATTTTATATAGAATCTCTGATAGACCTCCCTTCCCCCAGCTGGTGGCCAAAGTATGATGTAATCTGCAGCCTGGAAATACCTGAGTGATAAACCATGTACTTTACATGGACTATACCTTATATGGACTATACATTGGACCACCAATCCACACCTGCCAAATACCCTAAGCCCTTGTCCTATATGACAATGCAGTAAGCCACCAATCAGTGTGCGCTGAGTGCACTCAGCCCACACCCCTTCCCATTCTGCCCCTCAAAAGGAGTGCCCACCTCTGCACTTGCTGCTGTTCTCCCCTTGTGAGACAGCCTGGCAGGTCCTTCTCCTCTAATAAAGCCTGTAGTCCTGGTTTTCAGCCTCTGTCTGATCTTTCAATCTCCTGATTTTTAAAGCATTTCATTTATTTTTGTTTTGTTTTGTTTTAACATTGTGCCAGCCAAACAAAATACATACAGCCACCTTCAGCCCTCTTGAGTCTCCAGGTTGCTATCATTGCACCAGAGAATTGTACTCTCCTTGGGGTCAACAAAATATCTTTTATTCTTGGGCTTGGGACCTGCTCCTAGCTCCTCTGGCCCACCTAGACATGATCACAGTCATTGCTTAAGAAGAAGTTATTTCCATTTCATGTGCCTTCAAATACAATCAAAATGTTTTCCACCATGGGCATAACCAAGCAAGTCTCAATCTTGTCGTTGGATTAGGATTTTTACAGCATTCAGCAGAGGTGCCTAAAGTGCTAATGTATATATGAGTTAGAAAATAAGGTCACTGAGGTAGCTTTAGAAAAATAAATAAATCTGTGCTTTGTCCTCAAACAGTACATGTAGATATATGAAACATAAAATATTATAAAACTTCATTCACTTGAAGATGTTGCAGTGCATTAGAATGAAATGCCACATTTCCTGTAATACCATACTAATCATAAATATTTGGGTAAAAAGACATACTTCTCAAACACCTAAAACATTATATATGATTAATGAATAAAGACAAGAGATATATATACTATGTGTTTTCAAATGCCAAGTAATAGAGAGTATTAACTTATTCTATATCTAATCTACTAAAAGAGTAATATTGAAATTGACCATTTCTATGGGACGCCTAACCCATGCCCACCAGCCAATAAGAGTGGCTGTATGCAAATTAACCCAGCCAAGATGGAGGCTGGCAGTCACAGAGCTAGAGTAAACAGAGACTTCCATTGCACCAGGAGTAAACTGTCTGCCTAGGCAGCTGGGCTTTTCCAGGCTCAGGCAATAACATAGTTGCAACATTGTTTCAATTATAGAAGCCTCAGAGCTGAAGCAAACAGCAGGCTTCCATTATACCAGCTATGGAGGAAATTGTCTGCCTAGAGTCTACTAAGGCAACATTCTTTCAATTATAGAAGCCACAGAGGTGAAGCAGACAGGAGGCTTCGTTACCTGCCTAGGCCTTGGCTTAAAGGAACAGTATCAATTATAGAAGATAAATAAACCCCAGAAACCTGCTTCCAGCCAGCCTTGCTGGGAGATTGGGTCAATGAGAGCTGTGGGCAGCCTGAAAGCCTGAAAACAGCTCTCAGGCCAGCACCCAAGCTGGCCACATCTCAGTGGGGTGAGGGACCTCACTGGGGGGCTTGGCCAGTCTGAAAACAGCCATCAGCCCCCCACCCAAGCTGGCCAGGTACCCCAGTAGGGACCCAAAACCTGAAGGGACTGAAGGCAGCCTGAAAGCCTGAAAGTGTCCCTCAGCCCATCACCCAGGCTGGCTATACCCCAATGGGGTGAGGGATCTCTACTGGGGTACTTGGCCAGTCTGAAAACAGCCATCAGCCCCTCACCCAGGCTGGCCAGGTACCCCAGTAGGGACCCAAAACCTGAAGAAACTGTGGGCAGCCTGAAAATGCCCCTCAGCTCCTCATCCAGGCTGCCCAGGCACCCCAGTAGAGATCTAAAACCTGAAGGGGCTGTGGGCAGCCTGAAAATGGCCCTCAGCCCGTCACCCAGGCTGGCCACACCCCAATGGGGTGAGGGTCCACACTGGGGGGCTTGGCCAGCCTGCAAACAGCAATCAGCCCCTCATCCAGGCTGACCAGGCATGCCAACAGGTGGACATCCCCAGAGGGGTCCCAGACTGTGAGAGGGCACAGGCCGGGCTGAGGGACCTCCCAAGGCCCCTAGTATAAAAGTACAAAATTTTGGGAAGAAGTAGCTGAGAAAGAGGTCAAAGATTGGTTTAGTACAAGTAAATTCTCATAGCAGTACTTCTTGACTATAAGAACACATTGCTTCAGCAATCAGTGAGTTTCCTGCCGCTGAAGGCATTCAAGTGATGTCTACCACCATATGGGAACAGAAAAAGATGGCATCTGGATAACCCCATTAGATAACATATAAGCTCACTTTCAATCCTTAATTTTAAAGATTCCATAAAATTTAAATTGATAAAAGGGAAAATATCCCACTAAAATTAATAAAGAAGTAGGAATTTAAAAAATACAGATGTATGAAAAGATTATATCAAGAGAAAAAATAGCAAATCAATGTAAATTGATATAAAGCATGCTTAAAAATATTCAGTAACCCTCATTATTTCAGTTATATTATTTAATATACTTTATAATAAGGCTGTAGTGTTTTATAATTATAATCAATTATATAGCTAAGGTCTCTGGGGTTAAGTGACTTGCCTGAGGTCATAAAGGAGAATTTTAATCAACAAATTAGAAGCCAAAGTTTTGACTCTGAGCCACATTCCTTTTACTTTGCATATGAATTACCCCATAATCCGAATCACAAGTGTAATAGGGTAACTTTATTTATTAATCAAAACACATTGCAGAAGCTAATATTGGGTGAATAATAAAGGGTAGGATAAGCGGAACAAATATTTATTAAGTACTCTCTCTCCCCTGGGTCATAACTGGACCTTTTATTTTATCCTCAGTCACACCTGGGAACAGAGTTTATTGGCCATGGCATGGCCACTGCAAGCCCAGGAAAATCTGAGAATACATAATTCCCTGAACAAAGGAATTGTCTTTCTTGACTCTGGGCTCTTGGTTCTCCTGCATTTGCCCCTGTGGCCCTGGCCATGTGGACTCCACAGAAAATGGACTGATAGACTGAAGAGGGAAAGACAGACTAAGTTAGCCTGATGAGGTATTGGACTACTCTAACATGAAGCACAAACTGAGGACCGTGACTCTACTTTAGCCCTATCAAAGCCATAGCTACACTTCTTTTATGCAGGGACTGAGGGAGAGGGAACCTGCGAACTCATGGATTTAATTACATGCAAATAAAAATCACTCATTCTCCCATGCGAGTCAGAAAGTTATTTTTCTTGGCATCTCACAAGAATTACAAGGTCGTGAGCAACAGGTGGGAACCAGGACCTCTCCTTCTCACGGGTAACATCAGGAAAACAGCAAAGGTCAAACAGTTGATATGGCATAATGCCATCACCAGGAACCTATTATTTTTCATCTCTCCTCTCTTGGGTTTAGATGGGTTTTTCACATTGAAAACTTTATTGAGCAACATTTAACTGAATGTGCCTTTATGTCAGACATCGCAGAGATGGAAGTGAAAAAGGCTAGCTGATGGAATTTGCCAGCATTAGTGACTCCTAGGGAGCTGAATTCACAACTTCATTTGCAATACAAAGCTCACTTAATTAATCTGGTTGTCTGGAATGTCCTTTCTTTTTCTTCTCAGAGATTGCTTCTTCATCCTACTGCCCTGTCTCCCCAGCAGGGTAGCATTATACATGTAGCCTTGATAGTTTGTATTTCAAGTTTTCATTTTATTACAAATACATTTTATACATCTGTCTTTCTAATTATGCTCTGTAGAGATAGTATATTATTATTTTTTTTAATTTTAACTTTTAGCATCTGGCTCAGCACCTGGGTATTGAAATGAATGAGTGAATGAATGGCTGGATGGTGGGATGGGTATCATGCAATGTGATTTCAGAAATGTTGACCTACTCAGATCACAGCAGCTGCATTTGCACAGGGAGGCTGGAAAAAGTTAAATGTGATGACCAAGCAGATGAGACCTGTGTTTGTAATGCTGCTTGTATCTTGCTAGTACTTTCTGCAATAAATGCACTCTTGTGGTTTCACTGCTTTCTAGCATCTTTAATAGCCTTTCAATACCTTCATTTTAATGGCTCAAAGGAAATTGTTACAATGTTCACAATGAATGCAAATTATGGATCCATAATCCTGAGTGTCTCATAAAGAACCTCGCTAAACAGTTATTGTACCTATACAATAGTGTCTCTTATGAAATCCCAAGGAGCCAGCTTTAAAAACAAAAAACAAACCCTTCTTACCCAAGTCTGCAGTGCATTAATTTTATAAATAACTCCACTGGCTTTTATCCACATCTCCCCTACCAACACCTGGTATAATGGAAGAAAAATCAGAATACACAAAATTAATCATATAAAGATAGACATTCCAAGCTAAATAATGCTTATTTCAACTAGATAGTGAAGATTTCCATTTTAATACATTCTTCACAGTAACTACTTCCTGCAGAGAGAAAATTACAACCTCTGGGATAAAAAAAAAAAAAACAAGCAAAGGCATTATTTGAAAATACGTTACATATATTTTGATATAACACCTTGTCCTCATTTTCTATTTCAAAGTTTACAAAATCTTTTCATATCTGTATTATTTCACATCATTGCACAAATAGCCCCGTGAAGCTGAGTTCTTGCTATTGCTGTCATGTTACATATAAGCAAAGAGATTCAAACAATGCCTGGCTCAGAGAATGTTACTACCAGCCTCCCAAGAGCTCAGACTGAAAATCTGCAAGTCCTGTCTTTTCCCTCTTCTATTTGACATCAAATCAGTTATTCTGTACTAAATTGCTTTATATGTGTCTTCTTTTTTCTATCCCCATTGCCATTGCCTTAGACTTTGTCTGACCCAGTACCTAGCACATTGCAAAGCATTCAATGATTATCTCTTGAGGGAAAGAGGGAGGGAATAAGCCAATGAGCAAGTGAGTGGGTGAGTGAGTGAGAGAGTGACTGGATCCTTTGAAATCTTTCAAACAAGTCTCCCAGTGCCCACAAGAGTGATCTTTTTTGGTATACACACCTGATGTATTTTATTCCTCTGGTCAATACCTGCAATGGGACAGCAAGAAAAAACTAATGAAACCCCACTGATTGACATAAAGGGCTTTTTAAGACCTGCCTCTGGTTAACTACTCAGCTCCATCTTCTGCCACTTCCTGTGCTCTTTGTGATTGTTCCACATTGAAGAGGTAACCACCCCAGCCCTTACATGCACCCTGTCTTCATGCCTCCCCTCAGGCTGTTTGCATTGAGTGGAAGACAAGCACCACTCCAAGTTGCTTATTTCCAAGCTTTCCAATAAAACATGCAAACCTAGAAGATCCACCCTTGGGAGAGCATCGGCTTTGAAAACATTATATGTTTGTAATAGATGTGTTTTCTTACGTGATTATTTCACTCTACATTTAAAATTCCCAGAGGCTAGTCTTCTATGTGAAATCCGTTTATCACTACCAACGAAGTGCCTGCTATATCATAAAAATGGAACTCATCTTTGAAAGTGAGTTGGCAAAGAATTAATGAATAAGATCCAGCCAATCGAAGCACAACGTTCTCTCTTCCTAGCTTCACAGATTAGTTCTCAAATGGACAGTGGGTCTGAGCAGGACCAATCAGTGTCTTCACTTTGACTTTAGTCAAAAGTATTAAAAGCAGTCTCTGTCTCCTTTCAGGATCACCAGCTATCAAGATCAAAGAGCCCAGAGCTGCCATTCTGCCCACCATGCGGAGAGAACTGACTGAAAATGAAGCTAGCACTGAGGGTAGAAAGACTGAGACATGGAGAGACTAATTACAGATGGCCTTGTGCAGGCAACTGGTTCCTTTAGCCTTGCCAGAAATCCTTGGCATTTCCATCACAAGAGCCAACACAGCCCCTTTTTCTTTTTTTAAATATTTTTCTATTGATTTCAGAGAGAGGAAGGAAGAGGGAGAGAGAGAGAGAGATAGCAAAATTGATGAAAGAAAACCCTTGATAAGCTGCTTCCTGCAGGACCCCTACTGGGGATTGAATCTGTAACCTGGCATGTGCCCTAGCCAAGAATGGAACCAGCAACCTCCTGGGGCATGGGACAATGTTCAACCACTGAGCCACACCAGCTGGCTTTTTTTCTTATCTTAAGCTACTTTGAGTTGGATTTCAGTTTTACAGCAACAACAAAAAAAGATTTATTTAATACAGTGCTCAAGATAAAAATTATTAAGCAAAAGAGAAAATCACCCCATGTCACCCAATACCAGAAAAAGAGGCATTTCTATCCCAAACCATTATCTATTTTAACAGAATATTCCTGGTCTTTCATTTCCTAAAATGAAATATTGAATGAGCTTTCTGAACATTTCAAACAGCTCAAAGAAATACAGTCGGAAGAACTGTAATTTAAAATGGCAAATGCTAAATAGCCCCTTAATTATAAAGGCATCATTGCATATTTTGTAATAAAGCACATTTAACGAAACAGAATTAATGAATGAGTTATTTAACTGTTTAAAACTTAGGCAAAAACAAGGAACTGTTCAGAAAAAGTAAGCAAGAGGAGCAAAGAGAACCATGAGTCCCTTCTGATCTCTAGGTTGACTTCCCATGTCAGCTTTCTGCTTCTACTGAAGACCACACTATCAGTAGTGGGGAGTGAATGAAAATTTATGTCCATCATAAAATGCTGTCCAATAGGTACTTTTATGAGATTTATATACATACATTAAGTAACTCTGTCCTTTGACATGTACCTCCAATAAACCTTGTGGTTCTCCCTCATCGTTTCATGCCAAATGAAAAGTGGTAATACTACCAGATTTGTAGTTAATTATCATGAAATATGACTCCTAATGATTTAACATCTTTGTTAAGAAGCCATGGTGACATGGAGCACAGTGCTGGAAAATATCATTAAACCTATCATTTATCTATGACATTTACATTTTGTTCAGTCAAGAAAAAGCTAATTGACAAAGCACATCTACACAATATTTATTGAGAAAACCTCTCTCTCTCTCTCTGATAGTTAGCTTAGCATATTAAACTTTTATTTATAGGATCTATCATTTTTATCCTTTTTAATGACCTTAAAAGTGACTCACATTTCATTCCCTTTATAATGAGTTTATGGGGATATAATCCTCCCTCAACAAAAGCACTCAAACTTTTAAAGGGAGTTGCTTCACATTCTGTTTCCCTAATGAGCAAACATGTTCTATGAGAATTCCATGGAACTGTTATAAATCATGGCTAGGGAAATGTCAAATAGCTTCTCTTTGTCTAAACAGAAAATGCTTTAAGGGATGGCTCACTGTTATTCTCTCTTTTCTAATATGTATTTCCAAGCCATGTTCACCCTTAAAAATACTTCTGCATTCTATAAATTTATTTTTTAAGTTTAATATTAGCATTAGCTTCTGAAGGATACAAAATATTGCAGATTCAATGGGCCACCAGGGTTCAGATCTAAAAAAAACTTTCATTCATTTCTAGATCTATCCAAATTAGTCCACAGGAATCTTATGAATTTTGTCTACTTGGCTAGAATGGAATGAAGCCTTACTTAAGCTCCTATGTAAAATAGTACCTCTTTCTCTGCATCACCTACTCAGCCTGTTTTATGTCTTCACTGTCCTCATTTCCACTTGATGTATAAAACATAACCTATCTTTATTTCTTTGTTTGCTGTATTCCTCCCCTCCCAGTGAGAATGTAAGTTCCCTGTGGGTAGGGTCTTTATCTTGGAGTATAGTCCCAGATCCTAGAACACAGCATGACACATAATCAGCACTCAATAAATATTTGCAAAGTAAAATTATGATCTAATAAACTTGGAGAATCATGGTGTTAATTTCCAGGTACTTCTTTATTCAAAAGCATGGTTTAGGACTCAATAAATAACTTCATGGTAATTCTATTCTATACCTAAGTGCCTCAGAGTATAGTAAGAGGCCCAACACACTACTAATTCAATTTTTAATTAAAGTTCTTTTCCTTTTCAATCCAGAAGCATCACCCGCTCTCTTCTCAAAAACTTTTGGAAAAGTTCTCCCCATCCTCCTCTCTGATGAATTCCTTGCCATCTATTTCCTCCCACCTCAGCATTTAAAAATGTAGCTGAATTTAACTTTTTTTTTAAAGTAAGATAATCTCCTCATTTATGCATGTGAGAAGGGTGAAGATGGGGTGGATATTGTGCTGAAAATAGACTTAGGGGATTCAGGAAAGAGGTTCTAGTGAATACATTCTTATTAAACATTTAGAATAATCACATATACATAAATAAATGTTCTCACCAAATAGAAACATACATCTTAAAGCTCCTTAAAAATAAAGAGTGAAAGCGAGCTAAGTCTCATGAAGGAAATCTGCTTTCCTAAACAGAATAGGTTGACAAATTAAAAACATCCTACATAATAAAAGGCTAATATGCAAAAAGACCAAACAGCAGAACAACTAAACAACCGGCCGCTATGTGTGCTGACCACCAGCGGGCGTACGCAGAACATGGTGGGTGTAGGCAGCAGGCAAGAGAGACAGAACATGGTGGGCATCGACCTTGGCAGGATGGTAGAGCATGTGAGTGGGGGCACTAGACCAAGACAGGATGCCAGTCGTTGTCCTTGGGGTGAGCCTTTGGTGGTTACTGAAAATTCTTTGCTCCCACATACCGTGGTCTTACCTGGTGCTCACACCTGCTGCCGGCACCAGCCCTGATCGCATTTGCTGCTGATGCCCGCCCCAATTTATCTATGCCATCAGCACGTGGGAGCAGTAGTGGGAGCAGGGCTACCAGCAGACAGAGGACTGGGGGCCGTGGTGGAAGGGGCTGGGTGGGGGCACAGCAGATGGGCCTAGACCCGCCCCTGTGCCCACTGCCACCTCATACCTCACAGTTACTGTCAAGGTTCATGAAATCCTGCACTAGGCCCCTAGTCATAATATATGAACTATGTTGAAATCCAATAAGGCAGTGAAACAACCACCCTTAAAGTCATTTGATATGAATAAGGATAATATATGAACTATGTTGAAATCCACTAAGGCAGTGAAACAATCATCCTTAAAGTCATTTGATATGAATAAGAATGTTTAGTTCTTTGACTAAATAATTAAAACCAATGCACGTTCTAGGTGATGATGTGTTAATGAGATGAGATACATAAACTTCCATGAATTCTAGAAAAATGTCATCAGTGTACTTAGAATCCATAATTAATATCAAGCTGTCCAGCAAAGTTAACCACTGAGCTGGAAATATAATACTGAGGCATAATTTTTAAAATATTAAACTCATACAAAGTTGACACACACCAAAGATTTTCTTAATTCATTAATGAGAGAAATAACATGATCATAACTGGTTAAATGAGAATTTGAGCAATTGATTATACAATGGCATGAAGAATTATGAAATTAAATTGTGAGGATATGTATACAAAACTGGATGTTGCTCCAATAGACGATTGTACACTAACCTTTGAGATGATCTTTTCTACCAGTTAAGTTTCACTTTTCTACCAGATGAATTTCATTTTTCATTTCTGTTGCATAAGAATTATTTGTAACAATCTCAATTTTCTACAAGTTAATATAACCCTTCAGAAAGATTTAAAACATCAACACAAAAAGAAAACAGTAAACTACATAACCATAGAGAATGGAATTATCTTTTGGCTTTTTAGATAAACTGGTATGATAGTGGAAGAACATGCATTCATTCTTTTAACTATTAAAAAGTTTTGAATACTTAATTTTTTATATTAGTCATAAAAATAAAAGAAATGGGAAAAACCTGATGATTATGTTCTATTAGCTACACATACACAGGAAAATCGGTACTATCAGCCATCAGCAAGCCTGTCTTATGTCAGACCATACTCTATTTTTATTTAATTATTATAAAAAGTAATCACAACTACAATATTTTAAATATGAACATAATAGCTATCCTTAATTGAACAATGGCATTGTGCCTTGTATATACTAGAGGGCTGGTGCACAAAAATTTGTGCAGGGGGTGGGGGGGCGGTGGGCGGCGGGGAGGGTGCCTCAGCCCGGCCTGTGCCCTCCCACAAATCTGGGACCCCTCGGGGGATGTCCACCTGCTGAATTAGGCCCACTCCCCAGGTGATCAGGCCTAAACTGGCAGTCAGATATCTCTCTGGCAGCCCGGGAGCCCTCGGGGGATGTCCACTTGCCAGCAAGGAGTAGACCTAAGCTGCAGTCAGACATCCTTAGCACTGCTGAGGAGGAAGGGAGGCTCCCACCACCACCAGCAACCATGTGTGTGCCCTCTGTCCTACTTTGATGCCAATAGCATTGATTTCCCCCTAGAAGCTTCCCTCCTCTCAGCCAGGACTGCTTGGCACTTGAGCCAAACTCACTGTTCAGCCTGGGACTTGACTTCCTGAGATGGAATTATGGAGGAGGAAAAATAGTGTTCCTCTACCCTTCTGAGTTCTTAGCAGGGGCCCTTTTAATGAACAACAGATTACCAAGAGAAAAACAAAAGTTCATTAACATGCGTACCTCGTGTATATGTGGGAGATCCCAGGGAAAATTGAATAATTCCCCAAGATGGCTTAGAATCCAGATTTAAATACCTTCTTCCTAGGGAAAGGGGATGAGCTATGTAGGCCTCTTAGAGGAGAGTACATGAGTTTTAGGAAGGATGAATGGGGGTGGGGGAAATAGTTTGTAACAAAGTTTGGGTGTGATGTCAATTTATAGTCTCCTGTCCAGTGATAGGAGTCAGTTTTCACTGGCTGATGACACTTTTCCCATTGAGGGAAACTTTTGGGGGGGTCAGATTTTAGGCAGATCAGGAGACTTCAGTGAAAGCCTCTCCTTGTATTTGCTGTTTTTCAAGCATCTGCAGCTCAAGATCATCAATATAACAGCACAGCATATGTTAGGGTGACATGTTCTCTGACCTTCAGAATAAACCCAACAAAAGCTTGTTTCCTCTCTTAGATGATTTGCCACAGTAATGTTATTCCCTGGATACAGTATTCTGACCAGACCTTCCTGGGAGTGGTCATAACATACCCTGTGCTTGTAGAAAAGTATGGGCCATAACACTAAATAAATCAGGGTCAGTTTTCTCATCTTGTGGAAAGGGAGATAAAGTTATGATAGTTTATCTCCCTTTCCTCAGGTTTCCTGCAGATTTCTGTCTCTCCTGCAGCGCCAGTGGCCCCAATGCCTCCACAGCTCTGGGGCTTGGGGCTGCTGGGTGCCAGCCTCCCTGAAGGCTATGTCTCTGCTCCTCCAGCCCCAGTGCTCAGGCAGGGCTTGGGGCAGCTGGGTGCCAGCCCCCTGCGGGCTGTGTCTCTGCTCCTCCAGCCCCAGCAGCCCCAGTGCTGCACTGGCTGTGGGGCTTGAAGCTGTTGGGTGCTGGGCCTTCTTGAAGGCTTGTGTCACTGCTGCTCTACCCTGGTGGCAGCGGCGACCAAGCAGGCCCAGAGGGCTGGGGCAGAACACCTGTGTCATCACCATGGTGATGAAGCAAGCATCTTGTCCCAGCCGCCATCTTTGTCATGGAGTGATGGCTAATTATTACTCTTTTATTAGATAGGATACATATATTATATTTAAAAATTATAGGAATGGTAGTTATGGGTCTTAATGTGCCCAAGCTCCCAGAGCCAGTTGTGCAATTATTAAGCCACTAACAAATTGATATATATAGCTATATATTTATTATTGATTATGTCTATAAATATTTTGCTAAAATTACATATAGAGATATTTAGAGATTAAACATTTACTTAGAATTCAAAATAATCCAGGGATTGAGAAAACATGGGAAAGGGTATAAAAAATAAATTAGCTGTAAGATAATTGTTGAAGCTATGTAATGTGTACATGGCAGTTTGTTATTCTATTGTTTCTACTTGTATGTATACTTGTAATTTTTTGTAATAAAATGTTAGAAAAAAATCACTAGGTTGTATACAGATAAATTAAACAAATAATATAATAAACTAATCCCCTTTTCAGTTATATTGAGATGTAGTTGACATAAAACATTATGTAAGTTTAAGGTGTATAAGTTTGTGATTTTATATATATAGTGAAATTGTAAGATTGGTTTATCACTTCATGTAATTACAATAGTGTATGTCTGTGTAGGTATAGTGAGAGCTTTTAAAATTTGCTAACTTAGCAACTTTCATATATACTACAATACTGTTAACTAAAATCATCACGCAGTACATTACATCCAGAGAATTAAATTACTTTATAACTGGAAGTTCATACCCTTTAACCACCTTCACCCACCCCCACTCCTAGCAACCACCAATCTGTTCTCTGTTCCTGTGAGTTAATGATGTCCCATAAATCCTTTAGGCTGTCATCACTCATTTTCATTCCTTTTGCTTCTGTGGCTGAATGATTTCAAATTAGCTATCTTTCAATACACTGATTCTTTCTTCTGTTGGTCATGTCTGCTGTTGAAGTTCTCTATTGAATTCTTCAGTCTAATCATTGTATTTTTCAGGCCTAGAATGTTTTTGGTGGTTTCTATTTCTATGTTGAACTTCTCAGTTCATGAACTGTTTTTCTAATTTCATTTAGTTGTGTGTTTGTGTAGTTCACTGAACTTCTTTAAGAAAATCGTTCAGAATTTTCTGTGAGATGGTTCACAGGTCTCCATCTCTTTAGGATCAGTTGCAGGGGCTTTATTAGTTCCCTATGGTCCTCTCATGTTCACCTGATTCTTTGTGATCCTTTATTCCTTGCATTGGTATCTGTACATTTAAATATGGTCTTCTTTTCCAGACTTTAGAAGTTTGCTTTGGCATGAAAAAACTGTCAACAGTCACTCACTTTAGAGCACTGGACCTGTCATCCAGTAGCATCCACAGGCAGGTGAGGCTTGCTGTTGGGGTCTCTAGTTGGGGTAGCCAGGGCATGTGCTGCTGGCTGGTCTCTGAGGTAGGAAGGAGCTGCTGGGTGGGCTTCCTAAGTGGGCAGGGGTGTTGGCTATGCTAGGCAGCCAAATAGGGCCGCTAACTGGCCCCTTCAATCACTCCTGGATCACTGAGGTCTCAGCTGTGCTCCTTGAGTGGATGGTCTCAATGACTATACTCCATGTTACATGTATCTTCAAGCTATGCCCCAAAGTAGGGTGGGACAACAGGCTGGGCTCTGTGATGAAAGAGGCCACTGGGTGTGCTCCACTCTGGTTGGAGAGACCTCCAGCGATAATATGGGTGGACATGAGACTGAGCTCCATGTTTAGGCAGGGTTGCTGTCCAGGCTCCTTTGTCAGGTGGAGCTACAGGCTATGCTCCATGATTCAACAGGGTAACTGGCTGGGCTTCCTGCTTGGAATGCTGCATGCTGTGTTCATCAGGGCAGGGACTTAGGATGGGCTCAGCTGTGAGGCAGGATTGCAGACTGAATTCCACAGCTGGGCTCCAAGCATGTCCCAGGTCACTGCTCAGGATGCCTGGTTATGTGGGGCCAGAGGCTGTGCTCAGCAGTTGGCAGAACTGCTGGTTTGACTCCCTGCCCAAGCGAAGCTGTAGAGCTCCACATCTGCCTAGGTTTTCTGACCAGGCTTTCTGGTCTGCAGGACTGGAGGATACACTGAGTAGCCAATTAGGGCTGCACATTTGCTTCTTGGGCCAGGAAGGGCCATAGAAAGACTCTAGTACTAGTATAGCTTATTGTCTGGGGACTTGAATCCGACAGAACTGCAAACTGAGCTCCCTGGCCAGATGGCCAGGTCAGAGCGCTGTCTGAGATCTCTGCTCTGCCACCTGTGGATCCTCTCTCCCCGCTCTACACCCCCCCCTCTCCCACCGCCCTGGGATCCCCATAAGGTAAAACCTGAATGGGCTTATTCGGGAGTCTTGCAGTTCTTGGGGAGTGAGATGTAGACCTGAGGCTCTCTTTTCCCAGAAACCATAGGCCTGGGGCCTATGGTGCAATGTGCTAGCCTGGATGATGGGCGATGCAGAGAGGAAATATGGAAAATGTCAAAGCTGCCTCATATGAATATGCCTCACTTTGTGAGGAAACAAACTCTGCTCAATATTTAAGTTAGCTGACTTGGGATGTTACTTGCAGTCAAAAGCATTCCTGCTGATTTCAATTATGTGCTTCTTTTGGTGATAAATGTGTTATAAGAAACGGCATCAGCATGTTTGCTAAAGACAAGATGAATTATAGCAAACAGTCCACTGGATGCTCTAAGCTTGATCAGATAAGAAACTTAAAATCAGACTCTAGGGTTCCTTTTTCTCTTCAAGCACATATGTTTCTCATCACCTCTTCTTTTGCACACCTTCCTCTCCCTAGGTTCACCTGCTCTTCTTCCATATTTCCTCATATGAGTATTCCTCAAGAGCTACTGAAATAAAAGCTTAGCCAAACTCAGCCAGTTTGGTTTGTCCTTGGCACCCATCCCACTGTGGTTACAAAATGGTTGCCATAGTGTTTGGCATCTTAAGAACACACTATGCTATCTAATGTAGAAGGGAAACTGTTTCTTATGTCCTATGTGATTAAATATTAAAAGCAATTAATCTTTTCTCTGAGGTCCTTGCATACCTCTCTAGAGTCTCACTGGGAAGACTTGGATCAAATGTCCACTTCCGGTGCATTTACCAGCAAAATTAATGATATGTGCTTGAGTGGACGTTGCCTAATGGAATTTGCACTTTCAGCAATGTGATGTCTGGGTGTACAGTGTTTTGCAGATTAGAGGAATGACTGAATATCTGTTAGGTGGGTTCTATAACCTGGACCTCTAACTTTAATTTTTAGAATCGCTGTGGTCTTGCTAAAATACAAGTTTTGATTCAGAAGTTCTAAACTGGGGCCTGAGATTCCACATTACAGCAAGCTCTCCAGTGATTCTGATATTGCAGGTCCACTGACAGCGCTTTGTGGACGGGATCTAGACTCCCAAGGACCAAATGAAGGACAGACTAGCATGACGGAATCCAGTGGACTAGAATTTCTAACTGTGTGATCTTGGGTATATTACCTAAAATCTCTAAACCCCATAGGAAAGAAGAAGGGAGGGAGGAAGGGCGGGAGGGAGAGGAGTAAACCAGAGAGTGGGAATCTCTGAAGCAGTGAGATTTCTACTCACTTTTATAATTTGTCAAGGTCACTCTTTAGTGTCAAATGAGATAACCAGGCAGAAATAAACAGGGTGGTGGTTAATAAGTACACTCAGTAGAAAAAAAATAAATAAACTGTAGCATAAAATCTTGGGAATGGTGACAAATGCATATGTATGAGAGAATAAAGGCCCTGGGGTCCCAGCAGTAGCAAGCTGGGCTGAAATAGTGCAGTGATGTTATAGTTAAAAAAACTCGCCCTACCTTTGGGATGCCTAACAATGCATAATTTATGCCTGGGCTACAGAGTTCTGAAGAATAAAGATTTTAGCCCCTGCATGTTACCCAGAAGGGAACTGTAGCCATTTAGGGACAGGAAAGAATAGAGGAAGAGAATTTTCATTCTGAGAAGAGTAAAAGACCACCTCGCCCAACTTCAGGACAGGGAATGACTTTACTTGAGGAGAGGACAATGGGCTGTTTCCCATCTTGATGAATCAGACAGAAAAAGTGAACAGGTTCACTAATAAGCAGCAGGGGCATAGAACAAAATCTTGGGGGTGAACCTGAGTCTAAATTTTTCCAAGCCTGCTTCTGAGTTACCTCTGTCTTTAGGTACTTAGTTCCTCCATCTTAAGTTCCTTGTCTGTAAAATGAAAGAAACACCCCCTTCCTTGCAGAGCTTAGTAATGTTAGAGACAAACAGGAAATATGTCTGCCCAGAGTATATGCTTAAAAAATAAGAACACATACTGTAACAAGTCATGATAAAAGGTTTAAATTACTGTAGAAGGAGTTTCCAGCACTGCATATCAGATGTCTATCAAGGGCTACTGAAATAATAACTTAGTGGTGAGTGTGTACCTGACAAACAGGCACCACATGGAGGTCCATTACCTCACTTACCCTACCACCCCCACAGAAATGAAAATGCGTTATTAACTGTTGTGGGAGGAGTGGTGTTCTATAAACACTGATCATTTCCCTTGTCCTGCCCCCTCCAACCCAACCAACCTTCCTTCTCCATCTTTCCTGTAAGGAAATGAGGGGTGGCTGGACTTCTTTCACAATAGAATTCTAATATTTCATACAAGTCATTTCCTCAGTCTTCATCAGGCATAAAATGCAGCCAAGTAAAACCGTGAAAATTATTCCAAAACACTTTCACTACGAGTCCTCACCTTGGACCTTGCTTTGCATGCATCCCAGTGTTTTGCACATTTTTTGGAAATGTAACGTGATTGCCCAGTATGCCCTGTATTCTCCTTGAACTCTGGCTACATTCATTTCGGGGCACTTGAAATGCATTCAAAACAAGTCAATATCTGGGGTCAGGTTGGGTTTTGTTTCCTTCAAAGAAAATGAAGGGAGTTTAAGTTTATTCCCTAAAACTTGCAATGAGTAGTTAGTGGCAGCTTATTTCTTCAAAGACAAGATCTATGAGTGACATTTAAAATGTGTTTTCTGCCCAGCTGGTGTGGCTAAGTGGTTGAGAGTCTATGTAGGAACCAGGAGGTCATGCTTCAGGTCCAGGTTAGGGTGCTCAGGGCACATGCATGGGTTTCAGGCTTGATTCCTGATGGGGCCATGTAGGAGGCAGTCTAACAATGGTTCTTCTCATCATTGATGTTTATCTCTCTCTCTCCGGTCCTCTCTTAAATCAATAAAAATATATTTTTTAAAATATATAAATACAATGTATTTTCTTCTGTGTCATCATGGCTTACTTTGAGGCCTTCCTGCAAAGTGTAGAAAACACCTAAATAAATGGGTAGAAACACACAGGTGCAGAAAGATCAAGACATTTTGACTCCTCAGTGCTGCCTTTTTTAACAATTGACCAAATGATCTTTTTTTTAAAATATATATTTTATTGATTCTTTACAGAGAGGAAGGGAGAGGGATAGAGAGTTAGAAACATCAATGAGAGAGAAACATTGATCAGCTGCCTCCTGCACACCTTCTACTGGGGATGTGCCTGCAACCAAGGTACACGCCCTTGACCGGAATCAAACCTGGGACCCTCAAGTCCGCAGGCCAATGTTCTATCCACTGAGCCAAACCGGTTAGGGCTCCCAGATGATCTTTGAGAAGGCATCTCAGGCAGTCCCTGGGATGCTCAATGTACTCTCTGCAGTTACGAAGACTGCTAACATGGACTTTCATCCATCCCCAGGCTGGGAAGTCAGGGCTGTAGCCTGATTATAAAGAACACCAATTTTATGGCCAGAGTACAGACATTGTCCAATTATTACATATTGATTACTAACACAAGCCAGTCTCTAAGAGGACAACGCAGAAGTATTTTTTAAAATTTAGTAACGTGAACAAACAAGTGATCAGAAAACTTAAACTATAACTTCCCATACCATAATAACACCCCTACTGGAACTTATTCATTTGACATCCCTGAGAACATTCTTATATGGGGGTGGTTTAGGAATAGTTTCATCTACAGGCAATCATTCATAATAATGATGGTGTTAATGGTAATGCTAAGCACAATAACATCTATTGAGCATTTTCTGTGTGAGCACAAATGCTCAGCGCTTATAGCTATTATCTCATTAAAGCTTTTAAAATATAATGCAAATATACTGACAAAATCTAGGCTAAGGGTCAACATTAGGATAATAAAATTTTCTTCATATTTAACTATAGTACAAAAGTACAATGCACTAGCCTTAAGGGCAAGGACTTAGCATTTTGTATTTTCTGGCACCATGTAATCCTGGACATAGACGAGACACCATAAATATTTATTGAAAGAAAAAGGTAAATTTGACAAGATTTCAAAAATCTGGAAATCTGAATTATTTCTGTGAAAAAAAATGCAGTTTGATAAAACCATTTCAGTGTTACTACATTATTAAAAATAATTACTACTTTATTTCTAAGTTGTCTGTAATGAAGACTTTACTTTTACAATCAAAAAGTGATAAATGTTCATCTCTCCAAACAATGCTTCCTTATAGAGTAATAGCACAAATGCATAAAGATGGTTTGGTAAAAATATTAATTGCAGCGCTACTTGGTAAAGCGAACATAAAGCAGAGCATATAGAGACCCTGGTCGAGTAGCTCAGTCCTTAGAGCATGGTCCTAATATGCCAAGGTTGTGGGTTTTACCCTTGGTCAGGACACATGCAAGAATCAACCAGTGAGTGCATAAGTAAGTGGAACAACAAATCATTGAGTGTTTTTTCCCCCTTCCTTTCTTCCTCTCTCTCTTTCTAAAATGAATGAATCAAAGAATTAAATGTGCGTATAGAAAATGAAACAGAGGTGGGGACTTTTATCTCATATTAAAAAATTTAGAAATTAAATATTGGGGTAATGGATAATCTAATCTAATAAAAGAATAATATGCAAATTGATCCTCACTTCAAGACACCCAAGCCATGCCCACCAGCCAAGCCACACCCACCAGCCAGTCAGAGCAGCTGTATGCAAATTAACCTAGCCAAGATGGTGGCCAGTGGCCACAGAGCTAGAACAAGCAGGAGGTTTCTGTTGCAACTGCCTGACTAGACTGGTGGGCCTCTGCTCAAGCAACAGTGTTTCAATTATAGAAGCCACAGAGCTGAAGCAAACAGGAGGCTTCCGTTGCCTGCCTAGGCCTCCACTCAAGGTAACAAAGTTTCAATTATAAAAGATAAATAAACCCCATAAACCTGCTTCCAGCCAGCCTCACTGGGACCTTGGGTCAATGGGAATTGTAGGCAACCTGAAAACAGCCCTCAGCCCTTCACCCAGGCTTGCCACACCCCTATGAGGTGAGGGTCCGCACTGGGGGGCTTGGCCAGCCTGCAAACAGCCATCAGCCCATCACTCAGGCTAGCCAGGCATGCCAGCAAGTGGACATCCCCTGAGGGATCCCAGACTGCGAGAGGGCACAGGCCGGGCTGAGGGACCTCCCGAGTGCACAAATTTTTGTGCACCGGGCCCCTAGTCATTTAATAATCATATATTCATTCATTAAATGTTGAAGTTAAACATAAATTTTACTTTCCCCTCTTCTGTATTTTTCAAATCACAAATCTTTTTGCAAAAATAACAATCCATATTTTTGTCACAGAAACCAGGAGATCAGAATTGCCTGAGTGGGCTATCCCCTGGTGTGTCTACCTAAGGAGCGATCTGAGATTGCTGCATTTACCAGTGGGCTCCTTTCACAGCAGGAGAATTTTAACAGTAGAACACTTAGACCAAGGTTTTTAATTGGTTTTCATTAGGCATAATATGCAGTCAGGTTAAAGAGCAACACAATTCAATAGCTCTTATGTTAAGAGCTATTGTGTGTGTGTGTGTGTGTGTGCCCAGTATTTTGTGAATACGATCTAAATTTAAAATGATTGCCCAGGATGCCCTGCTTTCTCCTGACATTTCGGCTCAAATAAATTTTTATGCACTTAGCCCTGACCGGGTTGGCTCAGTGGATAGAGCTTCAGCCTGCAGACTGAAGGGTTCCAGGTTCGATTCCAGTCAGGGGCATGTACCTTGGTTGCGGGCACATCCCCAGTAGCGGGTGTGCAGGAGGCAGCTGATCGATGTTTCTAACTCTCTATCCTTCTCCCTTCCTCTCTGTAAAAAATCAATAAAATATATTTAAAAAAACAATTTTTATGCACTTAAAGGGCATTTAGAAAAAGACAATAGCTGCATTGAAATTGGGTTCTGTTTTCTTCGATGATAATGAAGGGAGTTTAAGATGTTTCCTACTTCCCACTGGAGATTTTGGAGCCACTCATGAACTGCTGGAAATTCAGGGGCCTTTAATGCTCAGACAGGTTGGACCCTACATTTCAAATATGAATCACCTGTGCAGCATGGCTTTTTGCCTCACATGTTATTTCTACCCTTTGGGACCCTCTTCTTATGGGGTCAAACAAGATCGGGGACTTCTTCAAACTTCCCAGGATGTTTGTGCTTGCTTTCCACCTAGGTTTACTGCCCTGCACGGAAAGATTAGCCTATTCATCTCTTTCCCTCAACAGAGGAGCATCTATCACCACTCAACTAGTTACATTTTCACCTGGAGACTTTATATTCAGTGAAGTTGATGCCCACTCTACCCTGACTCTGCCGCTCTATGTTTGGGGTACATAGCATAATTTGCTACATGCCATGAACATCCTTCAGCATATTTCAACCAGAGGGATCCTCTCAAATGCAAATCTGATAGTTTCCACACCAGTAGTCCCACTCTATAAACAAGGCACTGTATGTTGTAACTTAGAATTTCTTGTAACTTAGAATTTCTCACCTCTGTCTCTACATTAGAATCACCTGGAGAGTTTTGTTGTTCTTGTTGTTTGCTCATTCTTTTGTTTGTTTTTTAATAAAAATAATGCCAGAGACCTAGTCCATGCCAATTAAATCAATATCTCTACAGGGGATGTCTAAGTCCAGTTGTCTTTTATAAACTCCTCATAGGATCTTAGTGTGCAGCCTGTTGCATTCTAGTGTGTCTCTAGGTATTTCAGCCTCTTTTCAGTTATTACAGTCCCCCATACTTCTCACCAAAATACCTTGTCCCAAACTGCTGAGAATATGGTTAAGCCAACCCAAAAAGCTTCTTAAACTGCCACATCTCAGCTCCAATGTTACTTTCTCCAGGATGCCTTAAATTTTTCCCAACCTCCCAAACTAGGTCAGAGTCCCTGATCTAAAACAATGCAGAATATGCTGAACTTTCTCTGTGTTAAATTATCACAATTTGCAATGAAACAGTTTTCATTTCTGGAATTACTTGATTAGTGTTCTTCTTTCTCAGGAGAAAATGAGATGAAAGAAAGCAGAACTATGACTGCTTGGCTCATTTTATTTTGGCACATAGGGGAGCACTTAACACATAGTAGGTATTCAATATTGAATGAATGGATAAATGAATGAATTAATGAAACCCACTCTTCTCTATTCACATCAAAACTTCAGAGAAATGTAAGGAAGAATTAGTCTACTCAGGACCTTCATATTAAAGGACACAAGTTAACTGTCCCATTGCTAACATATCACATTCCTTAGCTGAACATGATGGGGTAGAGAGAGAGAATTGAAGTGAAAAACAGAGCACCCAACCACATTATTGTATCTAGAATAGAGACTGGAATAAAGCTCAAAATCATTTTTATAGAAGAATAGGATCTGACATGTGCCAAGACTGGTCCTATTTGTCCTCAAATGTGCAGGACAATACAGCCCAGAGCAGTTGGACATCCAGCTACCGAGTCTAATGGTAATGGGTTCAAAACACAGTCTGTCAGGCCAGACTCTTCATCAAAAAAAAAAAAAAAAATAGAAGAAAGAAAGAAACTTATTTGTAACTGGACTCTCAGCCCACTCCAAATAGATACTGATGGCATGTTTCAGTTTCACTGGTTTTCAGACAAACCTACAATAGCAACTTTCTTATTTCCTCCGTCCACCTTCTTCCCCCAGGTAATAAGCAGCTTTCCTCATGTCTCCTGTTCTTACTAGTTAGGAGGTAAGTCTGCTGTATGTCCTTAGAACTGCCTTAGCTCACTTCACCCTTAACTGAAAGGTAAAAGACCATGCAGTCATCATCATTAGAAGAGCTACTGTTTATTTAGTGCTTATGTGGTAACCAACCACTGTGATAAGTGCTTGGCATATGTTATTTTCAATCTTTACAACTTGGCCAGGTAGGTTTAAGTATTCCCACTTCAAAAATAAAGAAACCAATGCTCAGAGTAATTACAGAAATTGTCCATTATTATAGCTATTACAACAGTGGGAAAGGCAGAATTGTAACACTTTTTGTCAGAGGACCCTAAGACCTGAATTCTCTCACCATCCACTGTACACTCTGTGCCTACAAACAGAGCACCCAATTGTCAGAGCCAACAATTGCATCCATATACCCTAAGGGCAGAGCAGAAATCAGTGACCTGGCTACCCATACTGCCCCTTCAGTCACTAGGCCTTCAGGAAAAAGTGCCTTTTTTTTTTACCCTGAGATCTTTTATGCTTATGTAGCAGTTCTCTTAAAAAGCCAAAATCTCACCTTCTTTCTTCACTTTCATTTTCTTTGCAATTCACTGTGGAGAAGGTGTTAGCTTGGGTAGGGAAGTTTAATTTTTAGAATCTCAGACAATAGTGTGTTTCCTTTAACAGATGTCAAGGTCAAGGAAACAGCATGAAGATATGTAAAAACCTTCCAACAGAAGTACCATGACAAGTCCAGACTGACTGGGAGTAGAGATATTGGGAGTCAAAGGAAAGGGACACTGGATGAGAAAACCAACTGGCAACTGCAAACACTATTCTATGTAAAATTCCGTTTATGTGGAAGTATCTGATATAGATTATTTTACTTCTCAAGTTGAAAACTCTCACTATGATCTTGAAATGACCAATTTATACTTTCCAATGTGCATCCTGCCTTGAGAAATTATTTGTTCATCTGTGCCTTTAAGACCACAAGTTCCTACCATTCACATCATAAATGTAAGCAATATGTATGTACAGTAGTGAAGAAAAAAAAAAACAGCTTCTTAACTGTAATCTTGGTGTCGGTCATGTTTTTGTTTATGCTAAATGCTTCAAAAATTAATTATTATAAATTATTATAAATAGCAAAATAGAAAGGCCTGGAAAACCAGTTATAATTGACTTTTAACAAAACATTGACCCTATAAATTAAAATAATGTTTTCCCATATGTACCTTTTGAATGAGTTCTAAGGAAATAGACTCTTAAAAAATACAATCTGAACTATGATTTGACTAGATAAGTCCAATATTCTGTTTGGTATATACCAGGAGATGGAAGGGGAGAACACTGAAAAACTTCCCAATATTTTTGTGAAAAGTATTAGTGAACATAAAGTATGGAAAAATGCTAATACATTGGGATAGCATGAAAGCCTCAAAATAGAAGTTTATTTTGAACACAGTTTTATACATCCATAAGCAATTTTCAAATTTCCTTTTTTAAATTTGTAATTATTTTCTAATTAACTAATTAGACATTTTAGCAGACTTGGTTAAATATATAACTGTTAAATGGTTACTGTTACCAAAGAAATTGTGTTAATAAGGGTTGAGTTCTCCAAACTTGTTTTTCTTTTTTCCCTAAGAATATAATTCTATATTAGGCAGTGGCTTATTATAAATATTAAGGGTGGGTGGAGTGGGAACAGTTCCCAAGTCTACTTTGAAATGTGGAATTTCATAGATGTAAGAGTAGTATTTCCATATGGCTGTGTCTCTGCTAACAGGAGCCTGTTTGTTAACCACAGTAGACCACAGGGTGTCTGAGGGGAAGTGCAGTAGTGTCCTGGAACTGTATCTGGATGGGCCCACCCAACCTGGGCTATCACTGGTCATAGGGTAGGGAGGCCCACTGGGCTGCACTGCAGATTAATGGAGGAGGGGAGGGCAAGAAGAGTATCTTACTCTGCAGAGATTTAGAGTTCCCCTACCTTTCTGATTCATTCACTCACTCTTTCATTCCTCAAAGTAATTATTCTTCTATCAGTTATTTACTGAGCTTATATTATATTTCAGAAGAGCCAGATGCTTTATATGTATTATTCACTTATTTGACATTCATTAAGTATTACTTGAGGTCTTACACTGTGTGAGTAGTGTTTTAGAAACTAACAAATAAGGTAGACATGGCTTTTGCCTTCATACAACTTCTCTGGGTGTTTTATGTGGGGTTTTTTTGGCCCCTCATGGGGTGGGGGGAAGGGCAGGGGTTGAATCCAGGTTTGATGAGGCCTAAAGTTTATACAACTTGAGAGGCCCTATTTACCAAAAAGAAGACACAGTTATAAAAACTGGCCTGCACAAGTGTGGGACCTGCAGCTAAAGTTTTAGAGACTTTCAGGGAAACCAGCCTCCAGGCTCAACATACCCAGATCTCCTGTTTTAGAGTCTCCATCAGGGCCTCCCAACCAGCAGGTCACCAGCCATTGGAAATTTACTTCTTTTTGGGACTTAGCAGCATGTAAGTTTTCCAGAGTGTTTTAATAACTGCAAATTCTCCTAAATGAGATCACAGCTTAAGGTACTATCATCTCACAGGTGCTAAATAAATACCAAATTAATTAATTAATTAAAGTGGTACATTGGAGCCTTATGAGCCAGTGAGGGAGTAGAAGTGTGAAGCGCGAAGGAGTTTCAGGGACACCCATGGAAAATGATAGGTATTGAGAAGGCAGGCACATACAAAGTAGGAACTGTCTTCCTTATAAATCTCTTCAGAGTCTGTCTGACCAAGACAGGCAGAGTAGCACCAGGGTTCTCAGCAGTTGCTGCAGCACATTCTAAAGGACAGGCAAGTGGCCCCAGAGCATATGAACAAATCCCCTCTGGGGACAATTGGCAGAACATTCTAAACCATAATCTAATCCAAAGAATTCTCAAACAATATTTGTCAGTATTCGGCATTTCATGTTAAAATACACTTACATTTCTACTTTTCAGTTAGAATTAATACATGATTCCTAGGCAGCCACAGTAGCTACTGGGAGCTAGGGCAGAGGGGAGCAGGGAGGTAGGGGAAATTGGCAGCTAAAAAATGAGAGGACAAAAGGCTGGGAAAGGATGAGACTGGTTCAAAACCCAAGGGAAAACCTTGCTCAAGTACAGAAGGAGGAAGCTAGTCCGAACCATGTTGGTCTGGCTGCCACGTGTAGTAAGACCTTTTTGGGGAGGAAGAATCAAGGACATTCTCTCTGGAAGGGTTGTAATATTGAACACATTTTACCTAACCAGGCCTCTGTGTGTGTCAAATGAACACTGTGAAAGCAGTGATTCATAATCCAGAAAAACTTATTTACAGATATTTAATAAGCCCTCATCTGAACCACATAGTCCAGAGGATTTGGAAGAGAATGTTGTTAAAAAAAATGTTGCTATTCATTTAGAAGAGGCCCATGGAAATCTTATGGTTTTGGGTTTTTAGAGAAGCTAATTCAGAAGGCATTCTTTCCTGAGGAGACAATGAACAGAAAGAAAGAAATTGCTGCTATTATGGTCTGCTGCTTCCTGTTTCCCAGGGTCTTGAGGGAAGGCATTTTTTCTGGGGCATTCATGAGTGGAGAATCCAGTTTCTATCTTGGCCATGATCCTGAGGAAAACATGGCCCCTCATTCATTTATTTGTTCAATAGCTAATGCATTCACAACCCTTAAGAATTGTAGATTCTTATATTATGATCCCTATATTCATGCAAAGAAACCCACAGTTCAAACAGTAAGAAGGAAGGAAGGTAGGAAGGGAGGGAGGGAGGAAGGGAGAAAGAGAGGAAGGGAGGAAGAGAGGAAGGAAAGAAGGAAGAAAGGAAGGGTTGCAGGAGGTGGGAAGGGGACTGGGTGGGTATACTTGAGTTCTGGCTAGGAAAGAATTCAAAACCAAGATTCCAACTATAAGAAAACATTTATTTATAAAATCAAAGAGGTAGAAGAAATAGTTCTTAGAAGAGATGGGCATAGGAAACAAATTACTAGGCAAAAGAAGGGCCCTTGGAACTGGGTAGTGAGAAAGGTAATGGTAACTGCTTGAGGGGAGGAGGAAGGGGCAAATAGGGTGAAGAAAGAGAGAAAGGCCTGGGCATGCTCCTGGGAGAGAAAGAGCACCCTGGGGTCCCCATTCTAAGGGTTTTAAGGGTGGAGAGTTTACAGGAGGCCTCAGGGGAAGATCTCAATAGAATATTCAGCAGTTTTCCAGGTGTGTACTTTCAAGCCCCTGATCTCCACTGATTGATTGGTTGGCGCCAGGACAGGGAGCCATTATTCAATGCAGCTGGTCCTGAGGTCAGCTGTGGCTGGTTTTGTTGCTTTTCTGGGCCTGGAGCTAAGTACAACTGAGGCCTAGATGTTATCTCTAAGGAGGAAAGGTCAGGGGTCAAAACCGTGTGATATGCTAGGGGAGGGCAGAAAGGTCACCCTGGGGGCAAGGTCCCACCCTACAATTGTCTTTTGCTAGGCACTTGGGACTTTCTGCCCTGGTGACCCTCTATACTCGGCTTGCTCTGCTCATATCTGTCTAACTGCCAACCACATAAATAAGAAAAGGAAGGAAGGAAAGAAGAAGGAAGAAAGGAAGGAAGGAAGAAGAAAGAGAGAAAATAATCCTATTTATTTTTAAATACAATTTATTTTGGTAGAATTCTTAGGTTTAAAAGATGCTTCTGAAAAACTTTTACCAAGATTATAAGTATCTATAACCATCTTGAATTCCATTTTCTCTTCCTTATGCTTCAATTTTCTGGCATCCTGCACTGCTCTTGGATACCTCCTTCAACAAATCAAATTAAATTAAACAAATTTAAAACTCTCTTTGCTCTCTTTCTTCTCAAATCTCTGCTCCTTCCCTTCTCTTTTTCTCACCTCTCTCACTAACTCCTCAAATTCACATTCCACTTCCTGGGATTTGTTATTTATTTGTTTGTTTGTTTGCTTTTCTGCCTAGTCTCTAATTCCACAGGGGAAAAGCCTAGAAATCTGTTGATGGGAGTGGGTGGGGAGAATAAGAAGATGGTGGCTTTCGCCTGGAGGTTAGTTCTGGGAAGCTCCTAATTCATAGTGGAATGTCTGACACTGTCCCACATTCACTACATACGGGTTTTGAGCCCCTATGTTTTGCCAGGCATCATGTCAGGCTTCTGGGGGCACAACGGCAGCCAAGGCACTGTCCCTGTCCTCCAGAGCAATCGGGTGCAGGCAGCTGTTACAGAAAACCGGAGAAGAACCATAGGCACAACACAGAGGCAGGAGCAGGTAGCCCATGTGGGCAACTCCAAATGTAGCTGAGTCCAAAAGTGGGGGATGAACAAGAGCCATGGGAGACCAGAGTCTTTCATGGTCAGCCTTGAAAGTCATATTCTAAACTTGGGACTTAGTACTAAAAACCTTGGAACCACTGAAGAGGTCCATTAGGGACTCACTGAAACCAGAAAGGAATGGCCTGGAATCCAAACATAGAAAATGGATGGTTCTGAGTCTGGATTAGATAGGAAGAAAAAGCAAAGCAGGGTGAACTTTTGGGAAGTAACTGCAGTGAGCAAAGAAGGTGTCTTGTCCTTGCCTTTTGCCTCCTGGTTAGTGAGGACACAGGAGACTCTGGCCAGGCCTGATACACAGCTACTTAGCAGGAGTCCTCCCTTAAATACACCACCTTTACCGGCCGGATTACACCGCACAATGCATGAAGTCATCAGCACAGTGTATGGGACATAGCTGATGTGCAATAAAAGTTCATTGTCTTGAATTAAGATACTATGTAAGGTACCAAGACCTCAGGCTTACGTAGTGAAGGGCAGTGTGGAAGATATTATCCTCAATCTCTAAGGAAACTTACATCTTCTCACTTCCTCTTGGGGTGATAAAACATCATTACAGCCGCAAGTGCATGTTCCATGTGTTTGTTATAATTTACTATCCAACTTATAGATTTCTTTTAAGTTTATAGAGACGCATAAAAAATTACCCATGTTTTCCAATTTTGCCACCATCTGGGCAAACAATGTGAATATTTACAAGCAAAGGCTTACAGGTAAAGACTGAGGCTCAGCAGTACTTTGAAACCAGATAGTGTTGCCCTTCAAAATTGCCCATGGCTTCCCTCTATTGTGCTCCTTTACTAAGCCTTTGAACAAGCATGGAACACCCTCAGGGAACATTAGCAGATGCTAAAACATTTTATTAGCTGATTTATTAAGCAATTGAGGGGTCATTCTTTGAAAAAATGGAGAGAGAAATCCAGACACAACAGAAGTTAGAGAAATCAGAAATCAATGTTTGGAAAAATGGTAGCTAGTAATTTCTTTTCTCTGTTAGCATACCAACCTAATTCAAAACAGACCAATGTCTGTGCAAATGCTTAAGTTTTTGTTGTTTTTTTTGTTTTGTTTTTGTTTTGTTTGTTTTTTTCAGTGAGAGGAGGCTCAGGAAAAGTATGGAAGTAAAAAAGAAAGAAAGAAACAAACAAAAAAGTGCAAGCGCTGTTGGTGTATTTATGGGAAATACAAATTGAACTGGAACATTTTTGTAATCTGCCCCTTTTCAAGTCTGCTCAGAGCTAAAATTATACAGAAAGAAACCAGTCACATGATAACATCCATAGCTAAACATCTTGATAGAAGAGCATTAATGAGAATGGGCAGCTTATTGTTTCAATAGAGTGGGATGGGTGACTACCTGGCTGGATTTGACAGGCACAGGGAAGCCCTACCGAAAAGGTCTCATTAGATGGCGGAAGCTGACATGCACACTTTCAGGTAATGCATTTTCCTTCTCTGGGTCCCATTTTGAGATAACACACGGTCCTGGAAAAGTGAATGGAAAGAGGTCACTTCCAATTTAGTGTGCATGTGCTTCTAAGAGGTCTTCCTTCCCACAGGCACACTAGAATAATGAATGAGAAACCAGGGCTGGGGAGGCAGAGCAGAGCTTGCAGGGTATTCAGGCAGCCACTGCTTAGTCCCTCTTCCCTGAAATTCTGCAGCCACGAAAAGCTAAAGCAACCACATTTTCTTTACAGTTTTCCCCAGGTCCTGCCATGCTGCTAAAAGAACATCATAGTTTGTTCATTCGTGCAATGATTTTCATTTGCAATACAGAGAGTACAACATTCATTAATAACAAGGAGCTACCCAACCTACTGACCTTTCAGAATCCCAGCAGGTCGTGAATCATTAAATGGCTGATTGAAAACAGTCCACATTCTGGCTTTTCTTAAAATACTGTTTTAGTTTGTGCTTCCTTGTATTCAAAGAGCCGCCTTCTATTAACAGTTACAAAGCAAAAAGGTAAGATCAGAAGAAATAGCAAGACAGAAGTCATATCAGCCAGATGGACCCAAACTTGACTTCGTTGAGATGAGTCTCTGCCTTTTAAAAAGTCGTGATGGGCCGTTCTCCTTGCTCATTAATAGTAAAGCAATTGTTGGTAATTGTTCTGGATTTCAACATCTAATTAAAGCTAAATGGCTAGATTTACATACAATGTACAATAGAAGTGACTTACAGGGCCTGCTCCCTCCCTTCCCCCCTCAATCCCACAGGCATAATCAGCTTCACAATGCAGTGTCATTAAAACTTGCATGCTAATTATCGCTAATTGTTCCATGCAAATAGAAGCCATTTCATTCATAAGACAGACTTTTTTTTCAAAAGCTTAAATCTTGCTGTTCATAAGAAAGATCCAGAATGCTTAACTCACCTTTAAAAAAAAATAACAAAAAACAAAAAATTGTTCAAGGAAGATTTTATGGTTTGGGTATTTTCCCAAGTTATAAATGAATCTAGGTTTCTTTATTGAAAGGATTCAGATCTTCCATCAAAGGAAGCCAGTTAGATTTAACCTGATTATTAATTGCACTTGTTGGCAAAATGTGAAATTTACCAATTAGAAATCAATAGGTGTTCATCACTTTTTTTTTTTCTTTTGGTTAAATAAATATTATTAATAGCATTAAACCCTAGAATGGCCCTTTAGAAATTGTCCCCTAATTAATCCTAGAAGGCTCCATGATCAGTGAAATATTGGACATGTTTGATGTAGACACAAAACTGGCCTTCTCCAAAATCAATGCTAAATGCTATAAATCCAATGATTGATTGTCAAAAGTCAAATGAAAAAAAATGGCTAAAATAAATGTGGAGTGTAAATGGATTACTAGAGCAACACCTCATTTATTTTGTATTTAGAGCTGTCCAGTTTTGATGCTGTCTTAAACTGAGCCTAGAAATTAATCATGGCATCACATTGAGTAAAGCCAAAGATTTGTGGTATAGTCATAGTTTACCACCTTCTTGGAAATAACAATAAAAATGTTGAATAATCCTATAGGCCACAGTTTATTACCTGCTGGGGAGGCTCAGCTAGTATGAGAGATTTTAAATGAATTGTTATCAGAGAAATGCATGGATGGTCTTTCTACATTGCTAGTGGGAGTGGGGTCATTGGGTGTAAGCATTTCTGGAGGCCCCCAGAGGAGGATGAGATGTGGTAGAAAGCTTTATTTTCATGGAATTATGTTTCTCAGTTTGCAAAGTCGCATTTCCCGGAATCCAGTCCTGGAAGAAGGGCTGGGGATTCAGCAGAGCTAGAAGCTAAGACAGTGTTCAAAGTTTCTGTTCCATGTTGGAACTCTGCCTGGTTTAGCATTAGGCTAGTTGCAGTCCATTGGTCCATTTTGTGTGGGGTCCACATGGATGTGGGCCATGTGTGTGAATGCAGGAGCGTGAGAGCCCCACAAGCCAGGAGTCAATCGAGAAAAAGCAAGAGAGCAAAGTCCTTTCTTTCAGAGTTTTAGTATTTCAAACCTTCCTGCACTGCCAGTGGCCATGCCTACTCTGGCCACAGATCTGTTCCCAGGTGTGATTGACAGGGAAGTACCTTCCCTGTGCTATCCAGACCTTAGTGGGCATGCATCTGTTCTTCCCTTGTCTAATCCTTCTCCCCCCCGCCCCCTCCCCGCTTTGATTTGCAGGGAATAGAGCTGGGAGTGTTAAACTGAAGCTTCCTGGCAACGCTGCACAAATGACTTGCCTACACAATTTGGCCTTCCCTTTGCTCCTTTCCAGCTATTCATTACTAACTAGGTTAAATTGCTATGGTATCAGCATGAATATTTCTGAATGTAATTTGCTTTGTAAAAAGAAAGTTAGTATCAGAGAGAAAAACTTTTTTTTTTAATAGCAGAAAGAATGTAGACAAAAATCATTTCAGGAGGGATTCCATTCCATTCCATTTTGTGACATTCTGTTCCCTGCCTGTGGCCTCAAAAGGGGAACTGGATGCTGTTTCTGTCAGAGGCACCAGGGACAAGAACTGGGATCATTCCCAGATTTCATTACATGTCTGAAATAAGAGAGGAAAGAAATGTAAGAGAAGAAAAGAAAGGAGACATAAGCCCAAGGGGTGAAGACAGGGAAGGTATGGCTAGTAAGTAGAGGCTGTACTTGGTTTAGTGCCTGGGTGGATCCAATCTTCTCTGTCTTAGCCGTCTTCTGCTTTTATTGTTTTTGGCATTTCCTTCCCAAAGAGTTTCAACTCTCTGACATATAAAAGGATGGTTTTAAAAACAACCAATTTGTAATTCCTTGGCAGCATACAGATTTGATTTTCTGACTTTTTAAAAACCACTGCCACAAGTACAACAAAGTATCAAGTAAATTCTCTTTAAAAATTGGCACCAGGTCAGAATGATTCATCTGTCACAAAAGAAAATATAAAACTGCTCATGAAATGGCCTGGATATTCACCTATTTCTCCCTTCCCTCTCCAAAAAGGCTTCGTCTTACTGGGGATTTCCTCCCCACTTACAGAAGGCTTACCTTCCATGCTTGCTTTCCTTAACTTTCCTTATTATAAAAGCCTACTACCATTCCTCTCTCCCACTTCCCATTGTTCCTGAATATTTTACTAATAAAAAAATAATCCACAACTTGAAATAAGGCAAAAGGATGGGCAGCACAATGTCATATGGGGCAAAGGCCCCAGGAATTATCTAGGGGAATGTGCTTTGTTCAACTCATTGATTACTAATTTTAAAAGATCCTGAAAAAGTAAGTTTCCTGCTAATTTGGAGATTTTTATTCAGAGAGACAAAAATAACATCCAGGGAGAAATTATACTTTTAAAAGTTATCCTTCATTAACTTATAGGAAGTTTTATACCTAACCTAGCAAACTTAATATTTTTTTATTAAGTTGCCTATGAATATCTAGCCCCTCTAATGCTCTTTGAATTGGTTCTATCATCTTGCTGGCTCTCTCGTTAATTAAGGAGTTAAACAAAATCTTTGACACTTTTCTATTTGTGTTAATGTCTTGATAATTATATTTTGGCAGTAATCAATTTTTATATATTTCTATTACTAATATTTAATTCATTGGTTTTACTTTCTAATTATACTGTGAAATTTTCAAAACCAGAGATTTTTATTTCTGTATCTGTGTCACCAGCATGGATACCTGGCGCTTAGTAGGTGCTCAATGAATGCTGTTTGTATATGAATTGAATTTCATGACTACACTCAGAAATCAATGGAGCACAGTCAGCTACATTTGGTCCCAGAAGCTTATATTTATTTCTCCTTGATTTGAAATTTGTGTTGCTAAATAGTTTTTATTTTAATTCATGCTCCATAACATAAACTGGATCATAAGCTACCTCATCTGATATTTCACATGTGTGTACAGTGTAAGAGATTCAGATGTGCAAGCAGGGTTTTCTGTTCCCTATACTTAATCATATGCATACATGTGACTATCTACATGCTAGTTGAGAGTAGGAAAATTAGCTAAGAGAAAGGACAGAGGCCACATTGTCATTTGCAATATGGTTGTCACAGATTCTCCCTCCATAAAAGTTCCTAATCTAATATAATTAAAGAGTAATATGCAAATTGACCATTACCCGAGACACCTAAGCCACGCCCACCAGCCAATCAGAGAGGCTGTATGCAAATTAACCCAGCCAAGATGGAGCCCGGCAGCCATGGAGCTAGAACAAACCAGAGGTTTCTGTTGCAACTGCCTGCCTAGGCTGGCTGAGCCTCTGCTCATGGCCATGCCCACCAGCCAATCAGAGCGGCTGTATGCAAATTAACCCAGCCAAGATGGAGGCTGGCAGGGTGGCTCTGCACTGGGAGCCTCCATGGCCGGCATAGCTGTGCCAGGTGTGTCAGCTCAGTGGTGGGGGGTCCAGCCTGGGGCCTCCTGGGGGCATCCAGGAGCGCCTGTCCTGGGTCCACTGCCTGGTTCCGCCCCCTGGGGGTCTCCCCAGGGCATGCGGGAGTGCGGGGGCCTCTGCGGGGTGTGCAGGAGCAGCCATCCTGGGTCTGCTGCCTGGCTTTGCCCCCCGGGGGCCTCCTTGGGGTGTCCAGGAATGCCTGTCCTGGGTCCGCTGCCTGGCTCTGCCCTGGAAGCCTCCTTGGGGGCATGCAGGAGCACCTGTCCAGGGTCCGCTATCTTTATCCGCCCCCCAGGGGCCTCCACAGGGCATGCAGGAGCGTCTGCTGCACAATGCGGAGAATCTGAAGGCAGTCCGCTGCCCAGCTCCACCCCGGGTGTGTTTGCTCAGCAGCAGGGTCCCACCGAGGGATCCTGCACCAGCAT
>PVJC01014543.1:0-36294 GCA_004026665.1 Murina feae
GAGGATGTGAAGACACGGGAACCTTGAGCACTGCTGGTGGGGATGCACAAAGACCCAGCCACTGTATTTGGTGATCCACACCAACAGTGTGGTGGTTCCTCAAAAAAATTAAACATAGAATTACCATATGATTCAGCGGTTCCACCTGTAGGTAAATATATACAAAAAAGAATTGAAAGCGGGACTCAAACAGATATCTGTACACCAATGTCCTCAGAAGCATTATTCACAATAGCCGAACGGGGGAAACAACCCAGATGTCCCTGGGTGGACCAATGGATAAACAAAACACAGTATTTGCATTTAACGGACTATTATTCAGCCTTAAAGGAAGGAAATTCTGACATCCATGCTACAACATGAAGAACCTTGAAGACTTTATGTTAAGTGAACTAATCTAGACAGAAAAGGGTAAATATTGTCATTCCACTTGTATGAAGTACCTAAAATAGTAGAACTCTTGGGGAGAGAAGACAGAATGGGGGTTCAGGGCTGGAGAGGAGGAAAGGTGAGTCACTGTTCAATGAGCATGGAGTTTCTGCTCAGGATGGAAAAGTTCTGGACGTGGACAGTGGCAATGGGCACAAAACACGGTCAATGTGCTTAATGCCTCTGGACTATACACTTAAAAATCTCTATATATAAAAGGCTAAGCAACCATCCAACTGTCCAACCGATAGCTATGACATGCAATGTCCACCAGGGGGCAGACGCTCAATGCAGGAGCTGCTGAGCTGCGGTGACTTGGCAGCGGTGGTTCTCGGGTGACACACCCCAAAACCAGAGAGGAGGGAGCCCGATTCTGGGGTACATCACCCAAGAACCACCCTCTCGCAATCCAGGACTCCTCGGGAGATGCTGGCAGTGTCAGCCCGATCCCCTCAGGCCAGGTCAAGCGACCTCACCTGCTGGAGAGATCCAGCTCACTCTGCAGATGCCCTTTGAGCTGCAGTGCCGCCCCAGGTGCACTGGCCTGGGAAGGGAGCACGGGAGGTTGGCTCCAGGGCGTGTCCGGCCCATCTCGCCCAGTCCTGCCCCACTGGCCACCTTCTACTTAATTTCCTTTCAATGTGCACAAATCTGTGCATTAGGGCACTAGTAGTTAAAATAACTTCACCTCAATAAAAAGACAGGACCTAAAGCATGAAGGTAGAAGACAACTTCACATGGAATCCTTCTGGCGCCCCCAGCCCGTTCCACACCCACCCTAGGGTCTGCTGCTGCTCTCCTATGACACTGCTCACTGCGTACATGGGTAGCCAAGTCCTGGCCTCCCCAGCGAGGGAAGGGGTCCTAGTAACATTATGTGTGAGGGACACACACACACACACACACACACACACACCCCATGGAGCTGGGGATACGAAGTCTTGCTAAGGAGACGGGACTTTGTAAATGGGGGTGAAGGGGAAGCTCAAAGGAAAAGAACAGCCTTGTGAGGCATTTTGGGAACTCCTAATTCGGCCTGGGACGCTGCGTTTCAGAAAAGCCAAGTTGGGGCAGGCAGGAGCCGCAGTGCGTGACGAGAAGAAAGGGAGGAGGCCTCTCGGCCCTCTGCATCCCGCAGGCAGCCACACTGTTGCCACTTCAAGAATGTGGAGTGGCTGGGCAAGGCCCTGCACTCGGAGCAAGCTCATAAGCCCCTCTGGGCTCTGTTCCTGGCTGTACCCGGCAGTTGTCCAGGCTGAGAGGGAAGAGGACTTTTGGTCTCCTGGGGAGTTTGAGATGCTCCAGGCTCTGCCCCAGCACCGGGTGCGGTGGGGTGGGGCTGTCAGGCTGAGCTCCAGGCTCCCACCTTCCGGGAGATGGACAAGCTCCTCAGGGAGAAGAACGCCAGATGGAAAAGGGCCCGCCCACGAGGCTAATTTTAGGCTCCACCGCAGCAATGGCAGCTCCCTGCACAAAGCCCCCTGTCCAACTCAGCTGAGGTTTCAACTACGAGGCCACTCAGAAGGAAAAGAAAATATACACATACGCACACCCCCGTGCATCTACATAGGCACCCACGCACACACAGCCATGCACCGACATTCACGCGCATACACACCCAGGCACAGACACACACCCTTCCTCCAGGCAGGCCTTATAAATGCCCTTTCCTGTCCTGTAAGAGGAAGGGAATCCCTGTAGTGAGGCCCCAGCACATATTATTAACCCTGTGACCTGTGGTTCCCAGGTCAGAGAGCCTGAGGTCGCTAGGCCCAAGAAAAGACCCTGAGGGAGATTTAATAATAAACAGCCTTGAGCTCACAGCTGCAGATGGGACCAGCTGTCGCCTCTGAGAACAGCACAGGATGGCTCAACAGGACATATTAACAAAGAATGTGGTTGGACGTGAGGATGAACTTTCCAACCGAGGGAAACCTAAAGCGCAGAGCTTACAGAGGCTCCCCGGGGAGCACGACCGAGTCACAGAGGCCGCCTCTTCTCCCGAGCTGGGTCAGTGCGGCTCACCTGCAGACAGGGTGTGGCTCAGGTGGCCTTAGGCCCCTTGGTAACACCTGCTCGCATTTGCACCGCCTCTCGCTGTGCCCTTCATATACGCGACCCAGGGCTCCGAGCTGCTGAGAGACTTGTGCAGGTCACACAGCAGGTGAGGACCTGTGCTGGGATCTGAAGCCAGGTGTGTCCTCATAAAGCCTGTCCACATGCACTGCCCTTGTTCTGATCCCGGCCCTGCCCCAGGGGATGACTGGGCCACTTCAATTCACTGGCTGAGAAAGTGTTCCTTCTGTGCCTCCCCATTAAAGCCACGGGAACTGGCCTTAAGCCCAGGGCACCTCTTCTTCCCCAGCCTCCCACTCGGAGCTCAGCTCAGGGACAACCTCTGAGCCCCAGCTTCTACCATTTGAGGAGCACAGAGGCCACTAACGCCACTGTGGCCTCTTCGCTTTTCCTGGAGCCACCCCTTCTCTGATGACCCCGCAGCCTGGGGGAAGGACGGGACAACTGGACTTCAGGGATGCAGGCACCATGTGGAGGACCAGCCCTTCAGTCTCCTTGAAGTCCCTGGGACCCGCCCTGCCCACGAAGTCATAATATTTACAGGGAACACTGCAAAGCCAGCCCCAGCAACTCCACCAGGCTGGCAAGTTACCGCAAACAGCAGATGTCTCTGAACAATGTGAACACGGGCCCCCTCCTTACACTGGGCGCCTTGCCCCGCCTCCCAGTAAACAAACAAACAAGCAAGATGCTGGAGCCAAGCTAGCTGCCCTTCCTGCAGAGGTCACCCTGGAGCCAGAGTCGCACACTCACACTCCACATGAGAACACATCCTTCTAGGGGCAAAAAATGTCCATCGCAGACAGACACACACCAATGCTATAATCTCTTCTTGTGTGTGTGTGTGTGGGGGGGGGGTGTGAGTGTGTGTGTGTGTGAGAGAGAGAGAGAGAGAGAGAGAGAGGAGGGATGAAGAGAGGAGAGGGAATGTCAGTAGAGCCAAAATGCTTATTTTATTAAAACTTTTTATAAATAAGCCCCACTTCGCCCTAGCCAGACACACAGTCAGTGCCAGAAATCATGACTCCTCTACTTTCTGGAAACCTCTATGGTGAGACAGAGGTGTGCACAGGGTGGGAGGGGAGACCTGCCCATGTTTTGAGTGCATATCCCTGCCCTCTCCAGCTCCCAGAACTTCCAAGCGAAGCCCCATCTATCCCCAAGTTGTCTAGAAAAGCACAAACTCAAGTCCTACCACACCACTTACTTGCTGTGTGACCTTGGGCAGGTTACTTAAGCTCCCTGGTCTGTAAAACAGAGAATAGCAATTTCTACATTTAAGAGCTGTGGAGGTTAGATATTAGCTGCTATGATGAATAACCCAGTCTTCATTTTTCCTACTCCCCTCTCTACAGTCTACAAAGAGGCTTCTTGTGTGGGCTAGCAGAGAATCATCACCATCGCCGTCATCTTTAACCCCAATACAGCGTTCCAAGGTAGCTGTTCTCATCCCATCCTAGAGATGAGGACACTGAGGCTGTGACACTGGCCTGAGGTCACAGCATAAGTGACAGAGCCTGGGGAGGACTGTCACAGGCACAGGTGGGGCATGAGGGTCCCATCAGCCTGTGGGAAGCTTTCAGAAGACCCCATCCTCTTCAGAACCCAGGGGCCAAGAGGAGGTGAGCAAAGGTGCACAGGCGTGGATGAGCCCACTGCGGCTCAGCCCGGTGGGTGTGAGGGCACAGGGCTGGCCGCCAAGCTGGATAACGCAGCCTTGGTACCTCACACCTCCTTGGGCCCAGAGCCCTGGCTGCCTGTCCCCTTCCTGTGCACTACCGCTGTCAGGCACCCCGAGTTCCTCAAAGAGCTCCTCCATAGCATATCAGTGCCCAGGACCCGAACTCCCACACTGGCAGTCTCCCCTCGTCCCAGAACCCCGCCCAGGATGCCCCAGGGCTTCCCCAGGGCGCTCTCTCTGGTGGAAGTGAAGAGCGGGCCTGTCTTCTGCCCTGAGACCATGTGTTCTGCTTTGCCCAGCTCGGTCCTGGGTTAGGCCTGCTGTGCTCAAGCAATTACTAGTCTTCCTTCCCTTTCACTGTCAGAGTGTCTTGGTCTTGATGCTAAATGATATGGTCACTGTACTCCTCTCCCCTCAAGGCTCCTGAGCACTAGGCCCAAATCTGTCACCCAGTGGGGGCGCTCCATCCTTCCCGGGTAGTTCTTCAGAGGAAACTCCAGACCAGCCTCCTTCACTTCCCAGGGGGTAGAAACCTCCTTCCCACGCTGCCTGCCAGCCCCCCCGGCCTGTGACTTCCACAGCAGCCCAGCTGGGTCTTCTCAACACAGCACAAGCAACCAGGGGTCATGCGCCTGTCGGTGTGGACGGCGACTCCAGCAGAAACAGGCCACTACAGAACAGAGGAGGGAGACAGCCAGACGGGTCGCCCAGCACAGCGCGTGGACACATCAGGAACCATGAGAAATTGCTACATCTTGAAGAAGAGAAATAAGTACTCCCTCCATCTGTTCATTGGCTCATTCATCCATTCAACAAAAATTGATTAAACATCAACTGGGTCCAAGGCTGTGCCCTATAATCAATGGAACCAGAATCCACACAGTGAAAATGAAACCTAGAGAATTATGGAGAGGCATATGCACACCTATGTACATTGACAGATTTAGTTGTTCATGTCTGTGAGGCGTGAGCTAACCCAGGAATAATCTGAAATTCACTGGCACCAGGCTTTGAACTGCGTTAGATGATTTTTTCAATACATTTACCTCCTCAGTGAGGTTTGAGCCTGTGTGATATTACATTGTTATTTAAATGAGCCTAGATTCTGAGACCTCTTCTACATTCTCAGAAAACACCAGGGGTTGGGAAGCTAGGTGTGGGGTGAGGGGAGGGGGGAATCAAAGTCATGCACCTGGGAGTATATATTAAATATAAGCATTTTAAAATATATATTTTTTTAATATTTTTATTGATTGCAGAGGAGAAGGGAGAGAGGGGGAGAAAGAGAGAGAGAAACATCAATGATGATAGAGAACCACTGATCAGCTGCCTACACCCCCTACTGGGGATCTAGCCCGCAACCTGGGCATGTGCCCTTGACTGGAATCAAACCTGGGACCCTTCAGGCCACAGGCTGAGGCTCTATCCACTGAGCCAAACCAGCTAGGGCTGGAGGTATATATCAATTGCCCAGGATGTGACCAGCTCTGCAGGAGGCTGGGCAAAACCACAAAGGCCAACACAACAACCCGCAGAGGGAAGCCCGCCTCCTCCTAAGGACATTCGTCTCGGTCCAACCCAGTCACAAACACGGACATTCAAACCAAGTGACACAGTCAACTCCCTTAAACAGGTCTATTAGCAAATGCAAGAGAGAAGTTATCTTTCGACAACATTAATTAGACACACATGTGCTGAGGCCAGTGGCGGGCCAGGCACTCTACTAGGGCTGGAGAAATCAGCAATTAATAACGCCTGTCTTGAATCTTGAGACACACCCAGTCCGGGGGAAGGAAGACAAATAAAACCAGGAGGGCACAACAGTGAGGTGAGTGTGGTCACAGGAAAGAAGAAAAGAACCCATTTCTGTGCGCTGTGGCCAGGAAGGCTTCCAGCAGGAGGGGACATCTGACTTAGGTTCTGGAATGCAGATGGGCAGTGGCAGCGGGGAGGGCAGAGGGAGGACTGAAAACATTCCAGGGAAGCATGGGGAGGCAGCTGTGCGGGCGGACAGGGCGGATGGGGGAGAGGCAGCATTCGGGGCCAGAATGGCCAGGAAGCAATATGCTCAGGCCGGAGTCATGACAACGCAGCATTACAGCTGTGTGGCAGGTACAACCACTTGGGAGAGAGCCAAGTCAGGGAGACCATTCAAAAGGCTATGACCGTGGTATAGACAAGAGATGATGAGGGGCTAACCAGAGCACAACGGGAGGGAATGCAGGGGGCAGAAGAATGGAGAGGACATTTCGGCGTCAAAACCACCAGCCCTAGATGACCCACTGAAAGTGGGAGGTGAGAGCAAGGAGTTATCAAGTTATCAAGGACTTCCAGTTTTTTACGGGGCAACGGGAGGGTGGTGATGCCAGAAAGCAAGACAGAGAAGAGAGGTGGAGGGGAGACTGGCGTTGGTGGGGACAGTGGGGTAGAAGAGTTAGGCAGTGGCCATGCTGGTTTTGAGGTGCCCAAGGGACAAACAGCCTTGGAATGACAGACAGCTGCGAGTGGGTCTCTGGAGAGGTCTGGGCCAGAGAGCCGACGGTTAACCTTAATCCCAGAAGTGGGCAAAATCACCCAGAAGAGAGCCCAGGGGGCCCTAGGAAACACTTAAATGCTTGAGGAAGAAGGAGAGGACATGAGGCCAGGAGAGTGTCGGGAAGGCGGCGGGGCCGGGCCCATGAGAGGCAGAAGAGCAGAGGCTCAGCATGTGGTAGCAGGAAGACCCCGTGTGTGCAGCAAGGCTGCTTTCTACATGAGGGAGTGGAACCCACGAGTTTAGGGACACAGGCGGGCTGCGCACTGCCCCGCTGAGAGGGCCAGTGGTGCCGAGGAGCAAAGAGCATGGGAGATGGAGGCAGGCCCGGGAGGGAATGAGGAGGGTTGTATACGGAGAACTGTGTCCATGCTTAGCATCTGAGCAAGGGACAGGGAAGGAGGAGAAGGCCAGGAGTGATGGGGAGGACAGTGGCCAGGCAGCGGAGGGATGCCCTGGGCAGGAGAAGGCATGGAGCTGGCTCTGAGAGGCCAGCAAGGGCGCCCAGTAGGTCAGCTGAGACCAGAAGGGACAGAGGTTGAGGGGGTCCTCCCTGAGGCAGGAAGTTCATCTACAGACAATGAAGGCTTGTCGGTGACACAGGACGAGAAGCTAGAGAGAGAGAAGGTGCTGAGGGCTCCAGCTGGTCTCTCTGGAGAGGAGGATATGAATAAAACCACAAACCTCATTAGAGGATCCTTGCGAGGAACTCTGGCCCTGGCGGGGAGCTGGCTAGAAGTTGGGAGCACAGGATAAAGTGGCTCCTCCGGGCTAGCATTTGCAGTCCTGTCCCCACTTCTTTTTGTCACTTTTCCCCAATACCAATAGGGCCCATTTGCACATGGAGAGTTTTTACAAAAGAGAAACTAAACACACTCCTAACACCTCTGCACACTCCCCCCCCCCCCCCCCCAGACACACACACACACACACACACACACACACACACTCGCAGCTGGGAACTCCAGGTCCCGCATCTGCTTCTTGCTTTTGGCGGTGCCCCCAGCACAACACCACATGCACAGACACATGTGACCAGCAGAGGAGAGGGACACTAACACCGGGGTCAGAAAAGCCTGTAACGTTCCCCCTCGCTGACCACAGGGTCAGTCAACTCTCCCAGAATAAATGCTGCCCTGTCTGTGGCTCAGAGCAGGATCCATGCCAGATGCAGTGACTACAACCGGAACCTAACTGAACGGTGAGTACACAGACGTCCATGCGGGCCTCTGGGCCCACCGGCCAGAAACAGAAGGTGCAGGGCCTATGCAAAGGGCCCTTGTCCTTCCTCAAGAGCAGGTGCGGGGAGCAGGATGAGGGAAGGGCCTGGGTGTGGAGTGTGGGCCTGCTCGTGGCTGGCTGCACGCGAGGACAGAGTGGGTGTCCTTAGGCGATGGAGTGAGGATGGCTGCCAACCCCTGGGCCATCAGGATTCCAGCTTCCGTCTCAGGTTGGATAAACACTTGAAGCCATCAGCTCGGAGGACAGACCTGCCCTACTCCTCTTCCCCAGCAGACACGGCTCACAATCTAGCCTGACTTTCTCTGCTGCGGTGAAAAAAGAGGAAAAGCAGAGGTGGCCCCTGAAGGCTGCGATTGAGGCAGGACGCAGAGCAGCTTCAGACTCCGCGTGGTCACCAGGGTGCTGTCGGGCTTACTCTCGCGCCCTCCCAGCGCATCCTCGGGGACATCCCTCCTGTGCAGCTGGCGGAACGGGCCGCGGAGGGCCAGCCTCTCTGGGGGAGATCTGGCAGCCAGACCTCTAACTGAAGCATGCACAGGCGGTCTTCAGGCCCCCCTGACATAATTTCCAGCTTTCTTTGTGTGCACGCAGGTGCATTTTCCTACAGGCAGTTAACAGTTCTCCTTCTATTTTCAGATGGGCTGAACCCAAAGGAGGATAAAAAGTTGCAGTGGGGGATTAAGAAGTGCCGAGGAGTAAGGAAAGGAAGGACCCCCAGGGACGTGGGTGCAACACCCCCCTCAGAAAGCCATGGCAGTCCTGGGCCATCAAGGCTGCAAGCACAGTGTGTCCTGGGCTGGACCACACAGTCACAACCTCGGAATGGACTTGTACTTGGACCGGTCTGTCTCCCAATCTGTTCAACCTTCCACCACGTGCTACACACTTGGGTGTGGGTGTGAGGTGGGCGTTTTGATGTGTCCTTCCTCCCCGGAATGAGGTGGCCAAAACTGACTGCGGAAAACCAGAAGCAAGCCCTACACACATGCTGACCCAGCTTTGGGCAAGGGCCAGCTGGCCAGCCAGGGGCTGGTGGGCTGCCCAGCACACCTGCGCACGAGGACCAGCTGCCCAAACAGACTGGCCAGGGCTTCCCTGAAGCTCCAAAGAGGTGCTGGTGTGCTGATCCCTCCAGCCGCGTGGGATGGGAGAAGACGTGAGAAAAGAAGCAAGAGTGTGAGGAGCAGGGATAAGTGCGCTACATTCTGAGAATTTCAGAACACACCAACCCTCAGGCCACGGGGCCAGAAAAGTAGGCCAAACCCACTCTTCCCAGTGGGTCGGTGGGGCTGCCGCCTGATGACCACAGACGGTCTAAACATTTCCAGATGTCCTTGAGGGCCTGCGGGGGACAGCAAGTGCTGCTCGGACAAAATAAAGTGAAAGATCATCTCTTGGGAAAGAGAGGCTATAAATTACAATTATGACTTCCCACCCAGAAGGGGAGAGTGACCCAGGGTTCAGGACTGAGGGGGTTGTCCTCCCAGCCTGGGAGGTGGAGCAGCAATGCCACTCCCAAGGCTGTCTTGGTCTCCTTGCCCCACCCAGCCCCACCATCTCCCCTTGCCACAGTCCAGAGAACCTCGCCCAGTGCAATGTCCTGAGGCCCAGGGCTCCTGTTAGCTAGGAACTGCGACACAGGTCGTCCTTTGGGCGTGGGCCCAGCCTTGACATCACGCAGTTCCAGGGGCATCATGCACAGTGAGACTGGATAGGAGCAGCTTCCTCTGCAGGCTACGGGGCAGAGCTCCCAGCCCTGCCCACTGACAGGCGTTCTGGTCCTGGGGTGGCCAGTCGCTCTACAACCAGCTCTCCCAGCTATCTGCTCTCAGCTCCCAAACAAGGAGCCCCCTCCCTCAGGGGGCTGCTGGCCCCAACCGTGTCACCTCTGATCCCAGGAGGAGCCCTTGCAGCCCCTGCTATGCACCCTCTGTCACAGCCTCCCCGTCTGACCAGGACTCTGAGGGGAGGGGCAGAGCCCTTTCCAGAGGCCTCAACGGAAACACAGGGACAGATACAGGCAACTGAAGGGCAGCCTGTTCCGGACGAGCGCCTCCTCCTTGCAACTAATTAACTTTATGCAATTAAGAAAAATGCACTATGCGATGGCAGGAGTGGGGGGAGCCAGTCACAAAACAGTATATCCTGTAGGAAACAAGTTTCGGTTCTAAATGATTAGAAGGAAATGTCATAATGTGGTAGCATGAAGGGTGATTTTACATTTCCCCCTTTATACAGTTTTTTGTTGTTGTTGTTAATTTCCTGGATTGTCTTTAAGGGACGTATATGGTGTTTATGGTCAGAGAAAGAGGGCTCCCGATGCAGCGAAGACTTTCCTCGGAGAAAGCCTGGCGGGACAGCTCTGTGAGCTCCGGGGGCAGGACACGCGCAGGGCTTGGAAAGCGTGAGGGACAGCTGAGATGGGCGAGGCCTGCAGGTTAGGAAGTGCTGCCTGAGGTTCTCATAAAGCACAGATTTAGAGACGAAGAGACTGTCTCCAACTTGCTCATTTCATACTGGCAGCCCAAGGCCCAGAGGGCAGGAAGTTGGTTAAGGTCGGGCAGCCGGGTAGTGGCCCAGCCGAGTCTAAACCCAGGCAGAGGACATGATTGCCCTGTCTGATATCTCTCTCTCTCTCTCTCTCTCTCTCTCTCTCTCTCTCTCTCTCTCTCACACACACACACACACACACACACACACACTGTCCTTATCCATCCCAGCACCAGATGCCCACAGGACAAGCACTTTTCTGATGGGGAAAAATACCAGCATCCCAGGGAGGCCACTACAGTCTCCCCAGCCCAAGTGGCTCAAGGGACATATGACTCTAAACGCACTGGACCTAGACAACGGCACGGCACAGAAGACTCAGAACATCGGTCTCTGTAATCAGGGCACCAACAAGGCAGACAGAGGAGCAGCCAGGCACAGAAATGTATGTTGCTGCCACACACCCTGCGTCAGCACAGTCTGCCCTAAGAGGTGCAAAGGAGCGCGGGGTGTGGCAGCGGGGCGGGCTGTGGTTTCAGCCGGTGCACTCAGAGCCTGAGCTCCGAGGCCCAGGGCATGTGCTTCCTCTCCTGTGCGCCCCGCGTGAAATGAGGACAAGGATGTTAACTCCTAGGCGGTGGCACCACAGGAGAATGAGACAACATGTGCAAAGGCCCCTCTGAGCTGGTAGCTATTGCTGCCTTGAACTTGGGCCTTCTGCAGACCACCACCAGACTCTGACCTCCCTCCCTCCTCCTAGCCCAGCCTGGGCTGGCCTATTCCCAGGTTCCCTCCATCGGCTGCTGAGGATCCTCAGGGACTATGTATAAATAACAAGTTTTAAGATAATAACATTTAAAATTTGTTTTTCTAACTTTAAAAAATACGTATTTTTTCTTTATTCTCTTAACTCAATTTTATTTCTTTTCTTTTTTTTCAATTTCCTCATTTGTCCGTAGAGTGGGAAGTAAAGACTGCCATATCATTTATTTACTGCCGCATAACAAACCATCCCAAAGTATTAGTGCTTTAAAACAACATACATGATGCAGCTCGCCTCTGTGGGGTCTGGCTTGGCTGTGTGTTTGCTCTGACTTTATGGTGAACAAAACAAGGGTATGCACTGTAAAACTTTACTTGCATGAAACGGGAAAAACTGCTCTATGATGGCAGGAGGGAAACCAGGTCTGTTTGGGGATTACTGATGAGGAGCGTGCAAGGAAGCTTTCTGGGAGCCTAGACATATTCCAGGTTTTATATGGCAGTGGTTCCATGCTGTGCACATATGTGAACATGGGTAAGTTTGCGCTTAAGGTTTGTGTGCTCTACTATATGTAAGGTATGCCTAAGAAAACAAAACTCCAGTGGCCTCGGGTGCTTAGGAAATAAAGCCACACCCCTCCCCATAGCCCTGCATAAGCTGTTCCTGCCCCCGACCCAGGACCTCATCTCCTATCTTACTTAAAAAAATTTTTTTGGCCAAAATCAGAAATTATAAAGAATATTGCCTCCAATATTACGACCTTAACATCTCAACCGTCTTCATGTTCCCTTCCGGGGCTCTGACTGCTTTTGAATGAATAAAAAGGTGTGTATTTCCATAGCCCCTCATCCTTCCAGGACATAGCTGAGAACCCAGAAATAGACAGAAGGGCCCCCTGGGACAGCGCAGATGTTACTCAGACGCACAGTCCCATTCGTGAACTTCACCCTAAGTGACAGTCTCAGGTTAGCACTAGGCTCCTGATAACGGTTAGTTTACACGAACAGTAACGATGCCATTGCTGCTCGAAGGTGAAAAGCTGCTTGGCAGGCACCATGGTCACATCGAGAAGTGAAAAGTGACAGTCGATTAAGAAGAAAGTGATATATTTAAAGTGTGAATAAGTTATCAAAACCCCCAGTAGTTAGCTATTGCAGGTAGGAGTACACATCCCCTGACCCCCCAGGCCCACCCTGCATTGTAAGAGAAGACGATAATTAACTTACATAACCACAGCCCAAGTCGCCCAGTGAAGGCTATATCATATCAGCAATGACTCGAGGAAGTGGACAAAGCACATATTTTAGGAAGACTTCCACAGAAATAGCTATAACAGTAAATGCTGGCATAAATTCTTAATTATCTAGGAAAGCAGGTCACACAGAGCCAGGAGTTCTACAGAGAAGAGAGGTTACTGTACACATTTCATTTTAAATTTTATTTTATTTATTTGTTGTTAATCCTCACTCGAGGATGGTTTTTTTTTTCCATTGCTTTTTAGAGAAGGAGGGAGAGAGAAGGAGAAGGGGTGGGAGAGGGAGAGAGAAAGGGAGAGGAAGAGGAAGAGGGAGAGGAGGAAGAAGAAAGAGAAGGAGGAGGAGGGGGGGAGGAGAAGGAGAAGGAGAAGGAGAAGAAGAGGAGGAGATGAAAGAGACACAATGATGGCTTACCTCCTGCACGAGCCTTGACTGAGCTCAGGAATCAAACCTACAACCCAGGTATGTGCCCTTGACCAGGAATCAAACCTGAGACCCTTAAGTGCATGGGCCAACACTCTAACCACTGTACACACCAGCCAGGGCGCAAGTTTAATTTTTTAAATGGAAGTCGTCCTTCTGACTTTACCCACTTTCTGTAGGCCTTGTGTGATGAGCAAAGGGCCTCCCACCAGGAGGACACAGACTTCTCCCCACTCAGAGGGCCCATCCGGCCAGAGCCCAGTGTCAGTGACCTGATGAATGCGCCAGCCAAGCATTCAATGGCCCCAAAACTGGCCCTCACTGTGGTCCCACGGGGCTTACCTCCCCATCTATATGCTTTCTCCAACTCCAGTCAGCCCCCTCTCCCTGAATACGCCCACCCTCCTTCCCACTAGCCGCCTCACTGGCCCTCAGGGGCTCCCTCACCGCCACCGAGCCTCACACTGCCTGCCACCTCTCTCCCCATCCAAGTCCCACTCTGCCCCTGCCTAGGACTTCCGGGAGCTCCTTTCCGCCCAGAGTGGAGCTGCCTGCACACCCACCTCCCCCGCTCAACTACATTGTAGGCTGGGTGCAGACAGTCCACAGCCTGTTTTACTCCCCAAAGTAACAGCACGGCAGTCAGCACCTACAGGACATTCCCTAAACTTCGGCTGGAGCTGGAAACCCGAGTCCACACCCCCGCAGGTCAGGGGCCCTGCCTTCTGGACCATACACCCCTCACGCATGCCTCACCCTTCCCATGCTTTGGGGAAACACACACACACACGATGTGACCTCTGGGAATTGGGAAAGGAAAAAAGGAGGCCCAGTTGGGAAGGAATTCCCCTTGCCCAATAAAGATTTTATGCTAATCTTTTTCTCCACAAACTCTAAAAACTACAAGGGCTAAATCTGTCCCCATCCTGGTGTGTCTGAGAGTGGGTGGAACTAGGTGGAAGGGTAGGGGGCCGTGCCAACAGCCTCCATGCCTTGCCTAACTGACTTTTTCCTTACTCTTAGTCGTGGCACGGTGGAGGGGAGGCCCACAGACATCCAGAACCACGAGGCCCCGCTTTTCTCCCCCCTCCCGAGGCAGGAGTCTCCACTCTGCTCCAAGACTGCCAAGGAAAGGCATGGTCGACTCATCATTCCAGCACTTAGTCTTCAGGGCTGGAGGTTCATCTGGTGTCTAGCTTAAAGCACGTCTGTTCTGTGCAAAGCATTTTCTTTCCCTCTCTTAACCATTACCCGCCTCTGCTCTTAAGGGAAGTGGACTTTTTCAAACCAGAGGGGAAGAAGAGGGCTGCGGAAAAGGGGGCCTCATGTGCGTAGAGCTCTGGCTCGAGCTCTGTTCCCTCCTAGGGGTAAAATAGTGAAGGGACCTCATGAGGGCACGGGCACAGCGAGCAACAGGGGGAATGAAGGGGGGACGGAAGAGTAAGGAGGAAAGTGTAAGGGTTAAGCCTCCCATCGCGAAGTCCAGACGGCGGCCAGCTGTGCCAGCTGCCGGGCACCAACAAAGCTGCTCACAGGCGTCTTGGGGTTCAGGCGCCCCCTGGTCTGGGGTGCGCCACCCCCTCAGCCCTGCTGCACCCAAACAGCCATCTGCTGCCCTCCTCCTCAGAGCACTGGCAGCATGTGCCCATTGCCATGGCAACCAGCTCTCCTGGCACCTGGAGAGCGGGTCTCATCAGCAAGGAGGCCCCCAAGTGCCTTCTAACAAAGCCTGCTTCCCGCCAAAATCAGGGCCCCTCCCACCCCTCAGCTGGGAACCCAGCTACAGAGTGATGGAGAGGCCAGTGTGCAAGGCACTCAGGCCAGTAGCATAAGCCATCACACCATCTGAGATGACACTGGAACGCTGAAGGTGCTCAGTTCTTCGAGATTTTGCAAAGATGGATCCGAATATGCCTTCCCATACATTGTCACCACGTGCCCTAGCCCCCTGTCACCCCAGGTCCAGATTGCTGGCCACTCTCCCCTGCTCCAAACCACCCAGCACAGCCACCATTACCACGGATAATCTTCAAATACCACTGCTATCCAATCACTCCTCAACTCAAGTGCCTAAAATAGCTTGCTCCGGCTTATCAGATCATATCTAAACCTTGGTGGTATTTACACTCCCCCCCACACACACACACATTCCAACCTCAGCCCCAGGTCTTCCCATTCCAGTCATGCTGCCTCTTCTCGGTCCCATTTTTCCTGTTCCTGCCATGTTTCCTTTGCTTCTGCTATCCTCCTCTCCCTGCCATGTCCTTGCCTTCACCTCCTTCAGCAGCCATGCTGTAACTACCTGCAACTACAACAATCTATACTAATAAAATTATAATATGCTAATTAGACCAGATGTCCTTCTGGACGTCCTTCCGGACGACCTTCTGGACAAAGCCAGGGCTGCAAGGGAAGCCGGGGTCCCTGGTGCCAGAGGAAAGCTGATGTGGCAGCCGGGAAAAGGAAGGCCTATTATTGTATGAATTTCAAGCATTGGGCCTCTAGTGTTACTATAAATGCCTGTCTGACTATGGGTTTTCCAAACTTGTAACTTCATTGCCAACTTAAGGGGGGAGCTTTCTCATTCATAAGATTCTGGGATTTCCCTGTTAGACTGGGAGCTCCGACAACCCCACAATGTAGCTTCCTTCACCAGACTAGGCACTCCAGGGACAAGCCCACAGCTTCCCCATTAAAATGCCATAGGGACAGGGCTGGGGAAGCTGCCCCTATGCCTCTCCCCTCCCCCAACACACATACCCACCTCAGCTCCTCAGACTTCTCTCCACCACAGCCACAGCTTCCAACTTTAGTCCCTAAACTTGCAGCATGTCTAGTGAAATTTTTTGCAATGCGGGAAATGTCCTACATCTGAGCTGTTCAATACAGTGTTGGCCACTGGTTGCATGTGGCTACCAAGCATTTGAAATGCAACCAGTCTAAAATGACATGTACTGTAAGTATGATACAGACACTGGTTTCAAAGACTTAATATTTTTTAAAGAGTGAAATCCACCCTCTTAAAATGTTCAGTGTACAGTCCAGTACTGTTAACTCTATATACATTGCTATACTACACTGCTCTTTTTATTTTACTTGTGATCCTCTGAGAGATGTCCCAAATTCTCTCTGCAACCACTGGTATGACAAATAGTTAATTCATTTAGACCTTTAGTGTCCTGACGCTGAATACCCCATCCCAGGAATGAGTTAGAAATAACCATAATCGTAACACCGTATTTTGCTTGTCTTGTTCCTTCCTGTGTTATGATGCTTTTTGCATGAGCAGGTTCCAACACTGACACCGTGAAGAAAGCAGGTCAAGCATCAAAGCCCTCGGTGAACAGGTAAGAAAACAGAAGGTCCGGTGTTAAATGGAGTGTGCACCAGGACTAGGACCCAATCCTCGACACCCAGACACTTTCCATGCACACAGGCAGGAAGGCCTAGGGATGCAGAGCTACATGCTGTCCTTGTCTGCAAAAGAGAGACGGAGACAAAGGAAAGAAAGAAAGAAAGAAAGAAAAAAAGAAAGAAAGAGAGAGAGAGAGAGAGAGAGAGAGAGAGAGAGAGAGAGAGAGAGAGAGAAAGGAAAGAAAGAAAGAAAGAAAGAAAGAAAGAAAGAAAGAAAGAAAGAAAGAAAGAAAGAAAGAAAGAAAGAAAGAAAGAAAGAAAGAAAGGAAGGAAGGAAGAAGGGTGTGTTGTTAAAAATAGGCGGAGGTGGTGAGGATAGTTAAGAAGTCTAAAACGGGAAGCTGTGGGCTGGGCCCCGGCACCGCTGCTCCCGAAGAGCTGTGCGCCCTTGGGTCACCAGTCCCGTCGTTTCTCTGCTCTTCAGTTTCCTCGACTGTAATGTAAGGAGCTGGATGCTTCTAGATGCAGCTGGATGGCACCACTTACCCTGCTGGTGGGCGTGCAAAGCAGCTGGATCCCTTTGTACAGCAATGTGGCAATTATGTGTCAAGAGCCTTAGAAATGTTCACACTCTGACCCAGTAGTTCCACTTCTGAGAAGCCTAAGGAAATAGCCCTCAACAAGGAGAAAGCTTTATGTGCAAAGAGCTTCATCTCGGCACTGATGATAATGCTAAAATGCTGGAAGTGAGCTAAAACCTCATAAAAGGAGAATGGCTGCATTATGATATGCAAATCCAATTAATGAGATATCATACAGCTATTTAAAAAAAACAGAGCATCAACATAGAATGTGCTTATGGCATGTGAAAAAAGGCAGGATATTAAAGGGCTGGTACTGCGGAGTTGTAATTAAATTTTACAAAGAAAAAAAGAAGTGTTGCGCCCCTGTGGGGGCACGTACATATATGTTCACAAAAACTCAAAGGAAATTCACCATCTGCCAACAATAGTGACTAGTTAGGGCCCAGATTTTCAATCGGTGTTCCTTGGAACCCAGTTAGGTCTGGGGTCAAGGTGGAGAAGCTGAGCATGGGAAGGGAAGACAGCTACCCAAGTGACTACTAACTGTTTTGCCCAGGGACGCCAATGTCAGATTTCACCGGACCAAAAGGTAGAAAGATCGAGGCAACGTTCCTTATGGGGATGGGAGAGCTGGGGTCCTCCTGAATCGTCACCTCCTCCCTGGTCAGCATTCCTCACGGTAAGAACAACTTTTCCCCTGACTCTCAGCTGTCTCTGTGGCACCTGCTGTGCCAGGTAGCTATTACCAAACCACCTCAGAGGACCCAGCCTGTCTCAGAAACGGCACAGGTGACCCCTGGATGACCTCGGGGTGCCTTCTGCCTGTCCAGAATCCGTAAGAGTGGCTTCCCAGGTCACACCTCCAACAAGGCCTGGCCAGGCTGGTCCAGAGGAAAGTCACACGGACAAGGGCAGTGAAAAGGCAGACGCGGGTACCAGCTCCTCTGTGACCAGCGCGGGGTGACCCTGAGAGCTGAAAGGAAGCAAAAAAGGAAAGTGCATTCTACCAAACTGGACAGGAACCGCTGGCCCCATCTCTCTGGGAGCTGAGACAGGCTCACAGAGGGTTCAGATAAACTACGAGAAGGCAGAGCCACGACTGGTTATCAGAGGGCAGGACAGACGCCTAGACCACAGCAGGGCCTTTTAAGGTCGATGGCAAGGAGGACAACCCTCCATTCTCCAAACATACGGCTGGGGCTGCAGAGCGTGGCTCTAACCCAATGTTACTATTCTTGGGATCAGCCCTGGCGGCCAGACAGCACTGGGCTGCTGGTGAGCCTGGGGGCCGTGTGGCTGACAATGCTGGCAGGTTGTTGAAAGGCGAAGGGAACCTTACAATGCAAGCAAGGGTTTCTGCTAAGCTCTCCTTCTCGAGGCAGAGCAGCTCAGAGGACCACAGCTGTGAAAAGTGTTCAAAGGAAACTCTAGTCACATCTGTAGGCTTCTCTTTGGGCAGGAAAACGTACCTACCTTCTAGTTATTATAGCATCCCTCCACACCAACATGACGGACAAGGAAAGAGAAGGCCTCTTTGCCAGAACCTCCCCCCGCCCCATCTCACAGAGTCCTGAGCAGCACAAAGCACCGAATTAGAGCCAGAGACCCGGGTTCCCAGTCAAGGCTCCACCAGCCTTGCGACCTGGGTCCACGTTCCTCACCGGTGACCTAGGGATGGTTATAACACCCACCTAACAACACCGGCTGTGCTTTTTTAAAAATATTTTTAAAAATTGATTCCAGTGAGGAAAGGAAAGGAGAGAGAGAGAGAGAGAGAGAGAGAGAGAGAGAGAGAGAGAGAAACATCAATGATGAGAGAGAATCACTGATCGGCTGCCTCCTGCGCACACCCCACACTGGGGATGAAGCCCGCAACCTGGGTGTGTGCTCTAACTGGGAATCGATCTGTGACCTCCTGGTTCATAGGCTGACGCTCAAGCACTGAGCCACGCAAGCTGGGCTCAGCCAGTGTTCTTGAGTGACCCAGTGCAGTGAGAAACTGGTTGTTAGTTCCATCCTCTTAAGGATGCCACCTTCTCCTTCCCTGCAGCCCCCAGACCACCTCCAAGTGAATGAATCAAACACATCAATCAGAAGCTCCCAAAAGGCTCCCACGTCATGAGGTTAAAAATGAACCCCCGAGTCAGCCTTTCCCAGCTGGCCAGAGGCTTCTCCTCCTTGCTGCGTTCTTCCTTCTATTGCAATGCCATCTCTCTTTGGAGCCCACAGCCCTCCTCTCCGAAGCCCTCTCTGACCCCTGCAGCCAGAGGAAATGCTCTCTCCCCACCACCTTCCTCACACGTTGCTCTGATTCCAGGCGGCCATGTGCAGGTGTTCACCTTCCTGACTTCGGCAAGCGTTTTGAGTTTGGCTACTTTACAAGAAAGGAGTAAGATCCAGTCCTTCTCCCTCCAGGAACATGAAATCTGAGGAGGAAGAACAGACAGGCGCCCCAGAAAACACTGAGGAGGCAGAATGCACCTGCAGGATGCCAGCAGGGGCAGCGCAGGAATGGGGCTGAGTCACAACCCTGCCCGGCCAGGCTCAGAGGCGCTGTCTGCAGGCTCTGGAAGGCGACTCGCAGATGCAGCACAAACGGTGGATTATCCAGCACCAACCAAGCACCTAGCGCTCAGAGCACAACATGCAAAAAAGGCAGTTCCCTCTTCCTGTAGCTGCTGCTGACCATGGACAGACACTGTCCCCACCAAACACAGGGACGGCCATGCTTAGCCTTAAGCTGCTGGCCTCGCCACTCACTCCCCAGACCTCCTCCTCTGGAGTGCTAGGCAGCATGGGGCCAGGAGGCGGGCAATCGGCCCATGTCCCCTGCCTGTGTTTGGGGCCCGGTTCCTGCCTTGCCCTGTCTCTCCAGCTGTGTTCTGAAGAGAAGAATGTGCGCTATGCCCAGAACAAACACTCACACAGGCCTCCTGGGTGGGAAGGCAGCTCAGAAAGAAGCAGGAGCCTCTACCCCTACCAGCTCTGTGGAGTGTGTGTGCATGTGTATGTGTGCATGTGTGTGCGCACGCGTTTGTGCATGTGTCCCTAGCCACCCTGAGTTCACACCATATGGAGCGTGGGGCGGGGGGGTCACAAAACCAGGGCTTGCTCTCCAGCACCCGAAGGCATGGACATATCTGGGTGTGAGTCTGCTTGGCTGCAAGGGAAGATGGCTGTCTTCTTCCATCTTCCTATATCCCATCTTCAACTGCTTTCAGAGAGAAACTTTGTCACCGTGGTCTGGTAAATGTGTTCATTCTGGGTGTGGGCCCCTAACTCTGGCCTCCTCTAAGCCTCAGCTTCCCTATGCACCACAGAGAGAAGCAGGCCTCCTTCCTTGCCTCTGGGGTGCTGCTGGGACAACACCCCGATGCCACAGGGAGGGCAGTGGAAAGCAAGCGTGCTCATGATGCTATCCTGTCACTGTCACTGCTGCTCTGCTGGGGCAGCAGGGCTGTCTGGTGAAAGCTTCTGGGGCCAAGGGCCTGGCCTCGCTGCCTGTGCCCTCAGCAGCCCCACCCCTGCGTGTGCCTCCCTCAGCTCCTTGGCGAGGCTCTGAGCACCAGTCTAGAGCTGACAGAGATGGACAGGCTGATCTGGGTCATCTTGGGCCACAGTGTGTCCATAGTTAAGTCCTTCTTTTCTTGGAATGCATGTGCTTCCAGACCCAGCGTCTACCCAGGCGGAGGTGAAGGAAATCAACTCTACTCCCTCCCTGGAACTGGAGGGAAATGGGAGAAGCAAGGAAGGGAGCTGGGTGTGAGGTTGGATGGCCTGGGCCAGGCCCCAGCAGGACTGTGCTAAAAGCAGGGTCCTGAGTGCTCCCTGCTGTACCAAGCATGCCTTTATTTTTCTGCATTTTGAGTGCTTTGACATCTGGGGTCCTAGTCAACTCCTATGGGTAGTAAATGACTTGTCTCTTGCCTGTGTGGAGCCTTTCATAGGCAAACCAACCAATCCAGAGCCGCAACTCCCCACCCCCTCCTCTTCGAGCTCCTACACTCTAACCTGCAGGCCACTACCCCGTGCCCTGACCACCCAGGGCCAGTACCACACAACTCATGACTGTCCCTATAGCTCAGAGCCATTGAAATTATCCAAACCAGCCAATCCAGAGTCTGCTTACCCTGCCTCACCCATCCCTTCCCATGGAAATCGCAATAAAGGCTCTCACATATATTTTCCTCTCTCTGTCACCTGAAAAACCCTGGTGCGTCTTGGGTCATCTCCATGGCATGGGGTGTCCCCCACCCCTGCTTGGCGAGTAACAAATATCTTTTCAATGGCAGTCGTCTCTGATCTGCCTCACCCCACCTGGATAATAATAAAACCTACGTTGTAAAAACTCACCCTAGTACTTGACTTATCAGGGGGATCACTTTGAAAATCATATAAACATCTAACACTATATTGTACACTTGAAACTATGAAACTAAAATAATATTGGATGTCAACTGTAATTGAAAAAGGATAAAAACTAAAAACAAACACTCACCTAGGTCTCCCTAATCAGTTACGAAGGCAACTGTCTGTGCCACTAACCAGCAAAGTGGTGTTTCCATTTGCATTGTGGGGGTGAGGGAGAAAGGAAAGGGGTTTTTCCTCCTGAAACTGTGCTCTTAAGACTCAGAGTTATCCTCTTTCCATTTCACCCAGGATCACTCGAGCGGCACAAACCATGACTAATGAGCACTGACTGTTGTAATGATGGAAGGGACAAGGACACTCGGTGACTTGGGGTTAAGCAAGTTGGCATCCCCATGACTCCACCCAGCTGGGCTCCTTAAGGCTCTCGACGGTGACCAGGGCAGCTCCTCTCCTGCCTTGCACTTCTCTCGGGGACTCACTGCCATCCACAGCCAGCCTGTCACAGCAGGACACAGCTGCTGCTTCTCGGGAAATCCGAGGCCTTTTCCATCTGGGCTCCAGGTCACTCCTTAGTTTTGGATCCAAATTCCTCAACTTGAAGCCATTCACATGCAGGCTTGGGGACATCCTTCGAGTCCATCCAGCACATTTCCCTGAACTGACTGCTCCTCCATTCTAGGAATGTGACACCCCCTTAGCCACCCCTCCCTGCCAAGCTTCGTCATCCCACTCTGCCCACTGGATCCCTCAAGGCCACATTTCAGTCCCAACTCTGACCACCAACTCTACCTTCTTAAGACACCGACTATTCTCCTGCTCTCCTAACGCCCCACCAATAAACTCTTCTCCTGGACCCTGTTTCTTCTCAAACGTTAGTGCCACACTTCAGCATCCAACATTAACACTTGGATTTCTCTGGCCACCAAAGAAAATGGGATTGTATAAACAAAATGTGGTCTATCCTCCAATCGCACATTATTCAGCCATAAAGAAGAAGGATGTACTGATTCGTGCTACAACATGAGTGAACCTCAGAGACACGATGCTGAGTGAAAGAAGCCAGACACAGAAGGACACACATTGCATGATCCATTGATAGGAAATATCCAGAACAGGTAAACCATAGAGACAGAAATCAGACCAGTGGCTGCCAGCACTGGGGGAAAGGGAGAAGTGGAGTGACTACTAACGGTACGGGGTTTCTTTGAAGGAGTGATGAAAACATCTGGGACCAGACAAGAGGTAGTGGTTGTATAGCATTGTGAGTGCAATAAATGCTACAGCATTGTACACTTTAAAACAGTTAATTTTGTGTTATGTGGATTTCACCTCAGTTTTTAGAAAGGAATCAAATTGGGCAATGCATCATACAGTGTACAGCGGGCACATAAAGAGAAGTAGAAGAGGTGGCCTGGGATAATACAAAGAGCCCTGGACCTACAGTGATAATTGCAGACACCAATTCCATGTTCGCTGCGCGGGAATCATTAAGCAAGCCACGGAACATCACCTCCATGGGAAGCGCCAGCGTCTGAACACACTTACCCTTCAGTGCTGTGGGAACGACATGAGTAATGCAGGGACATCACGCAAAAGACACATGTGTACACTCAGAACGAAAATTAGTATATAAAACGTTAGGTTTAAAATAAAACAGTAGACACAAAATGCTAACTATGCATTTACACATATACAAATGTGCCTCTATAGACACAGGAAAGATTTAAAGAACTAGCTGATGTTTTAAGCTTATGGAATTTTTTTCTGTAAAGCTATCTATATAGCCCTAGCCAGTTTGGCTCAGTGGATAGAGCGTTGGCCCACGGGCTGAAGGGTCCCAGATTCGCTTCGAGTCAAAGGCACGTGCCTCAATTGCAGGTTTGATCACTGACCCTGGTCAGGGCACGTGCAGGAGGCAACCAATTGATGTGTCTCTCTCTCATCGATGTCCTCTCTTGTGTTTCTCCCCCTCCCTTCTACTCTCCCTAAAAATCAATGGGTAAAAACATCCTTGAGTGAAGATTAACAAACAAACAAACAAAACCCTGTCATTATAGACAGAATAAATATATAAGGAGTCCAGGAAGCTAGGTTCTAGTTCTGGCTCCGCCTCTAACCAGGCTAGGAGCTCTCTATGAAATCCTTCTCCACCTGGACCTCGATTTCCTGGTTTTGAGAAGGCTTGACCATGACAATGGCCCAGTTTAGCCAGACTGCACTGAGCCCCTAGATGCTCTATGTGCCAGGGGCTGTACCAGGCATCAAGCCCTGTAGGAGGCACATAGGGGTCCTCCCAGGATCAGTAGAAGTGAGTCCCAGTCCTCAGGGAGTGTGCAGCCAGCGCCATAACCAGGCAGAATGTGGCAGAGGACAGATGGCCTCGCACACGAGGTTCTCAGTGTGGCCACAGGGGACATTGTCCTTCGGGGCAGGGCCTGAAGACAGGACATGGCTTTCACAGATGGGAAGGGTGAGCTTCTGACAAAAGACCTGTCTAAGCAGCGAAGGTGGGCCAGGGAAGAGTCACCATAAGTGGTCATCTCAATAGCTAGCACGACGGTTCCCAAAGAGGGATCCCCATGCCAGCAGCAGAAGTATCACCTGAGGACTAGTTTGAAGTATGAGTTCTTGGGCCCCATCCCAAGCTTGTGCATCAGAAACTCTGATGGGGCTGGCAAGATCCCTGAGTACAGCTGCCGCAGCGCCTGCTTCCCGAACAGAGGCTCCTCAAAAAGAATGGGGGACGGCCCGAAGATGCTCCTTCGAGGCCAGGCCCTCCCGCCCTCCAGGCCCCAGCTGGCTGAGCTGAGAAGTTTCCTGTGCTCAGAGGAACTAATCTATCACCTAAATATAGATTAACTTTCCCTCTCTTTACAGCCCACTGTCCTGGGAAAGGCAAACACCTAAAGTGAGCAGGCCCATCATAAACCTGTCGGCTGCTGCCGCCCCAGCTGTTTCCACGGTCCCTCCCACACCCGTTTCCCTGGCCTGAGACCCGTGATCCCTGGATCAGCGGCCCCAGAGCCCTGTGTCTCCCAGAGAGAAGAAGGCAACGGGGCCACCCTCTGCTCTCCTCAGAGAGCCCAGTGCTCGGATGCTACAGCTCAGCAGGAGGCCCACCTCCCCAGGGGAGGAGGGATGGGGGCTAGAACACAGCTCACTACATTTAGGGACAGCAGAGTGCCTGGGAGTTCCCTTCAAGATCCCTCCAGGAAACAGCTTGCAAAGACGCCCTCCCAGGCATTTCCATCCTGGCAGTCTCCCTCCCCCTCTCCCCTTCCTACTCCAGGCAGCAGCCCTCCTAGGTGTCAGCGGGAATGGCCTCCATGGGAATCCCAGGTAAGCAGCCTATTGTGGGGGCTCACCTCCTATTATGTCCAGGCCCTTGGCCACCCTCTGCACATGGTCTGGCTTGGACTCACACTTCCACCTCCTACCAGCTGGGTGACCTTTAAGACTCGGTTTTCCAGAAAAACCAGGCTAACGATACCCTCCTTGGAAGGCCGAGGCGAGGATGAAACCAAAGGACATAACACATGAAGTACAAGTAGTAAAGGCTCAATAGCAAAGGTCTTCCCATCACCACCACATCATGCCCAGCCTTTATGCCAACACTGGCAGTGGCTGGAGCCCCAATTCCTTAGCACCAGCCGCTCTGGCTCCCACTCATCTCCACACCAGCAGCTACACAGAGACGGCCTCGATTTGGCCAAAACGTCCCCACCACCAAGCCCGACTTCCATGACCTTCCTATTTCTCAGAGAGCTCTTCTCCTCTGCCCTGTGCATCCCCAACTGGCCTCCAACATTCTGTCTAGGCCCCCAAGGAATGAGTGCCTTCTTTGAGGAGGGTCCACCATAGAGGGCCCAGCAAGTTGTAAGAACGACACAGATGTTTGGAAAACTGAATGGAATCCTTCCAGCTTCAGAAGAGAAAGCAGAGCCTTAAATCCGCAGGGAGCAGTGGACTCTCTGACCCTCTCCTGTCAGGGACCCCGTAGTCAGAGGTCAGTGAGAGGGGCCCTGTCCTGGGCACTTGGGAAGTCCCATTCTGAGAGTCCTCAGAGTTCCGAGCCTGAGACGGAAACTCCAGAGGCAGCAAATGTTGACCTGACCATGGGCCCCGCTGTCAGGCTGACCTAACACAGGCTTGAGCCTGGTCCAGGATCCCAATGCAGGCCTCCTCTCCTCACCCTGCCTCCCACCCCTGGGCTGACACCTACCATCCAGACATGCTTCCAGGTCCGGCCCCAGAATGCCGCCCAGGACCCAGCCCAAGTTAAAGCCGCTCCTGAACACACCCTCTGGGGCCAGGGCCGCCTCGGACCTCAGCCTCAGTGCCTGCAAACACACACCCAGAAGGGCTTAAACTAACGCGGCAGCTGGGCTGACATGTCAATACAGGTGAGCAGGCCCCTCTGGCGCTTTCCACTGTGTTGACTGCACAACAGAATCCCAGGTGGACAGACTGCAGCCCTCATTACCCTTCCCTGCACACCCAGCCCAGTTCTTGTCCCCACAAGCTGTGGGCCCACATACCGAACCCACCTAAACAGAACCCTCAGCTTCTGGAGCGCACTTCCCCAAGCGTGTCAACAGAGCTAGGGTGCCAGGTCCTGCCGTAGCACCCACGTGCCCTCCTCTTTAGAAGGAACCAAGAGGAGCCCCACTCACAAATTTCCCTCTATGAAGGGGAGGATGAGGGGAGAAATACGAGGGAGCAAGGCTAGCCCTGGGGAGGCTTCCTGGCCGAAAGGAGGATGGCACTGAAGGGAAAGTGTCTTCCCCGGGGGCCTTAGTTCAGCTCGCTGTCCTCAGAGAAGGCATCCCCCCCTAGGCTATAGGAGCATGGGAGAGGAAGAACAGGGTGACCGAGAAGGAACCCAAGAGGACTGACTGCCCCGTGTGTCTCCCTCTGACTGAATGGGTGTCAAATGAGTTGGCCACAAGGTCCTCCAAAAGTCTGGGCACCCTCACACTGTGATTTCCAATGGAGCCAGAACCCCATGGATGGTTCTTGGGGTGAGTGTTTAATAGATTTTTGAGAAAGAGGGAGGGAGGGAGGGAGGGAGGGAGGGAGAGAGAGAGAGAAACCGATTTGTCATTCTGCTTATTTATGCATTCATTGATCGATTCCTATATGTACGCTGACCTTGGCATCTCAAGACTTTGCTCTAATTCACTGAGCTACCTGGCCAAGGCCTCTTGGGGTGACATTTTACAGGTATGAAGAGGGCAGTCACACTGTGGATGGGCACTGTGTGGGGTGGCAGAGAGCTGAGAGACGATGAAAACAAAAACCTAAGGAGGGATGTGTCAGAGTTAAGGTCGGGGTCAGTGCAGAAGGCTGTGAGCCTCACCAATGGCAGATATCAGCTGCTTATCCGTTATGTGACGTTAGGGGACCTGTTTCCCCCACATCCCTCGTTTCCTATCTCCGGGCTTCAGCTTTACCACAAAAGACACCTGGAGAACTAGAAACATCTGGATCCTTCCTCAGGCTAAAAACGAACAAACAAACAAATAACAACAAGGAAGGCAGTCATGGTTATGTGCTGTTCAAAGACTGCCCCAGACAGTCCCGTCCATGAGCACGCCTGTCACTGTGGCTGGGGACAGACGCCCTACGCGGCCTCAGCGCCGTGTCCCAGCCCAGCCTTGGACTTTGTTTCCTGGTTCAGTCTGGATTTCTAAGAAATAACGGAGCCCCTGGAGACATTCTTGGCCTTCGACGCAGACACAGGCTCATCTAGGAGGCGACAAGCCTCTCTTGCCTGTTCTACTTTCTGCTTTTCAACCTGAGAATTCTACCGATTTATGGCAGAGTTGCTGTAGCCCTGACTCCCGGCCAACGGGTGAAGCCCAGGACCAGGCTGTGTTTTAAGCAGTGACCTTTCCAAAGGCAGGCGCTGTGAGTGCCTAAAACACATACATTTCTGAGAACTCGAACCTCAGAGAGGCAGGAGCACTTCCCGTCCCTGAGGACACCCTGAGCTGAGGTCAGGCCCATGGGTGGCTGGGGCCACAGGAAGGATGTCCATTCCAGGGAGGATACAGCCTGAGGTCGGAGAGATGCTGCCTCCCAGAGAGAATGTCCAGAGTAGAGCCTAGAAAAATGCACATGGGGAGGGCCTTCCCTCAGAGCCCTGGAGTTGGGAGGCCAGGTCAGAGGTCAACTCTGTGTCCAGACCGACACAGAATCCCCTCCCCCGAAACCAATGTGGCTCTCGCCACAGAGGACCACTGATTTCACAGCCTCTGCAGGCTCTGAATCTGACCTGCCGGGACCACTGGCAAGCTAACCTACATCCTTCTGCTGCATCTGAAGTCATTTCTTGTTCTCTCCTTAAAAAAGACCCGGGGGGGGGGGGGGGGGGGGGGCAGAAAAAGCTGTTCACCTTCCCTTTGATTTGCCCCTCAGGTATTTATTCAGCCTGACTGTGCTGGGTGTGAGGAACATAGGCCACAGTCTGTCCTGAAGGAGGCGCAGCAGCGAAGACAGAGCAATGCCTGGGAGCCACGTCCAGCCCCACCTCTGACCGTGCTCCTGGCAGCTCATTTCACCTCCGCGCACTCAGCCTCACTCTCAGGGTCAGTGCAGACAGAGTGAGTGAGGTGACCTTGAAGGTGCCAGCTATGATTCAAATAAAGTTCAGAGCGGAGAGCGAGGTTGGAAAGGTGGTGCCGACAGCATGTTGTGTGTGGCGGAGGAGTGAATGAAGTGTGACTGGGGGACACTACACCACTTCTCAGCCCACCCCCAGTTTCCCTGCTCCCAGGTGGACAATTCTAGACCCCTGCCCCGCTCCTCCACACTGACCTTACCCACCAGCTTGTGCCACCCCCGAGTCCCACCTCCACACTTACTGTGCAACGTACTATCCTCTTATCCTCTCTGCGCCTCAGTTTCTAATTTGTAAAATGGGCTGATGATCATTCTTACTTCACTGACACTCCATGAGATGATGGATGGAAGACGCTCTCCATAAAAGATACCAACAATAATTGAAAAACATGTTTTGCCAGTGATTCCCCATGTCCAGTAATGAATGCCACAAGGACATGAGGGCTCCTCCCCCGGGAAAGGAGAAGGCAGCATTTGAACACCAGTTCTGAGCTACGGGCAACCCTTCTGGCCCGGCTGGTGTGGCTCAATGGTTGAGCATCAGCCTATGCACCAGGAGGTCATGGGTTTGATTCCGGATCAGAGCACATGCCCAGGTTGTGGCTTGATCACCTCGGGGGGGGGGGGGGTGGGGTGGGATGCAGGAGGCACACAATCAATGTTGATGCCCCTCTCTCATCACTGATGTCTGTCTGTCTCTCTCTCTCTCTCTCCCCCCTTCCTCTCCCTCCAAAATCAATAAAAAAAAATACCTATTTTTAAAAACCATCTGAGGACTTAGAGATGGAGAAATTGAGGCTCTGAGAGGCTAAGTAACTTGCCCAAGGCTACACAGGTTGTCCAGGCCAGAAGCAGGACTTGAATGTGCGGTTATCTGACCCCAACGCTTCTAACACACCAGCCCCTAGGACCCTGGGGGGAGGGGGAAGACAGCCCCCTCCCAGCACATGGTCCACACTGGCCCTCAGGTCTGACAGGAACTGTTTATTCTAGACTCTGATATTTTCTGTAAACACAGCTTAGCTTGCCAAGGGAGGGAGAGAAATTCATTTGTTAAGAGAGAAATAAGACGGAATCATTAAACTTCCTTTGGCTCAGCTGGGGACCAGGGGACAGGGTGGAGCCAGCCTTGGACAGAGGCCTACCCAGCCCCTCCCCCAGCCCCACTGCCAGGGGTCCACCACCATGCCAGGTGTCCCTGTGCCTGTGGTCTCCCTGGCCAGGCCCTTCTCACCAGAGCCGTGGGGAGGTCTTCCTGGCACAAGATAAAATGACCCAGATTCTTTGTGAGCTGGGCCACTTGTCCTCCAGGGGTAAGGCAGCTCCTGGGAGGGCTTAGGAGTCTCTCTTCGGCATCTGCAGGACCGTTTGGAACATGATTACTTTTCCTGCGACCAGAAAGAGGGGGTGGTGGGTCCCACAGGGCTTCTGTGGCCTTGATGAGGAGCTCTAACCAGGGAGAATACCACTTAATTACAAAACTTGGGCCTGCGGGCTTAATCTGGTACGCCTTTGTACTACATTGTTTATCTTTCTAAGTTCTCCTTTATTTTACCCAAACAGCGAGGAAACTGGGTGTGGCTAGCTGGCCTGGGATGGCAGAGATCAAACTCAGGTGCGGATTTTTTTTTTTCCGGGAATACATACTAAGTATATGGAGGTACATTGATGTCATGGTCAAAATTCACTTTTAAATATCAGCAAGAGAAAAAAAAGACAAAAGAATCCTGACAGTTGTTGCATCTGAACGATGGGTGTATATATGGAAGTTCATTCTTCTACTTTGAAATATTTCATTTTTAAAAACCAGAGACAAAAGCTCCTCCTTCCCCCGCTTCCCCACAGGGGCAGGGAGTTGTGATGCAGGGCCCAGGGGATAAGCCCAGGGTGGGGAGTGGAGGGATGGGAGGAAGTGATGGTACAGGAGGAGCCAGAAGGGGTGATGATGTTGTCCCAGAGGGTGGGACCTGCTGTCTCCTCCGACAGGTCACTTCCGCTGCACAGCCCTCTTTCTGAGACTTCATTCCTCAGGACTCATTTCCAGACTCTTCTCCAAAGGGGCTACAGGCCAGAATCTCCATCTCCAGAACTTTATAACCAGGACATTGTGTCCAGTTGAGTCGGGGAAGGAACCAGGCCACCCAGCAGAGGGACAACCTAGTGGGCCTCCCGGGCCCTCCCTGGCCCCAATTCAGTCGGGAGAGCAGGAAGCTCCAAGGCACGAGGGAACTCAGACTCTCCCCCGCATCTGAGATAAACAACAGAACATGATCGTTCTCTCACAGACCCTTACAGAGACTTCAAGATTTTAAGCAAATTTCCTACCGGACAGGCCCTTCATGCCCACAGACAGGGCACCCTGATGCTGAGGAAGACGCGGACCCACAGCTCTCATCTGCAAACCCTCGCGCATGGGCTGAACTGTGAGCCCTGCACCCCAATGGGCCTGTATTTAGACATGGGACCTTGAGGAGGTCATTTAGATCGAATGAGGTCAGAAGCATGGGGTCCTCCCCCCATAGGGCTGGTGACCTTATGAGAAGAGGAAGAGACACCAGAGACCCCACTCTCTCCAAGCTCACACACAGAGGAAACACCACGTGAGGACCTAGCGAGCAGGCAGCCCTCTGCAGCCAAGAGGAAGGCCCTCCCCAGAAACCAAATCTGCAGGCACCTTGACCTTGGACTTCAGTCTTCAGAACTCTGAGAAAATAGGTGTCTGCTGTTTAAGCCACCACGTCCGTGGTCTTTATTATGGCAGCCCTAACTGACGAACGCTCTCTCCCGCTCCGCAGTTCCCTCCCATCCAATAAGGACAGCCCTGACTTCCCAGCACCCCAGAAGGTGTGGTCCCTCCCGGCTCCCCTGCCCCACCACACAGGATCTGGGGCATGAGACATGAAAGGCCACAGGTGGGTCTGCCTTTCCAGGGAAGAAAACGAACCCACGAGAAGCCCCCACCGCTCCTCCTCAGTCCTCTTCCCAACAAGGCAGTGAGGCCGACGACTGCCCGATGACCAGGCCGGCAGAGCAGTGAGCCCTCCTCCCTCACAGGCCCTGGACGGCCTGGCCCGCGTAGAGGGCATTTCCTTAAGCTCTTGCCCCTTGCAACTCCCTAACTGAACAAATATTTGCATGTGCTAGGCACTGCCCTCCTTTCATCCAGGCAACACACGTTTATTTCTGTCCTCTCTGCTGAGTGCTAGAGATGGACACGTAGCCCCTGACTTTGAAGAAATCTACAAATAAAGAGGGTGGCATGGGAAACAGGACAGAAGGTCAAGTCAGAAGGTGGGTCTAACTCAGCCACAGCCTCGCCATGTGACCTTGGACGGTCACGCCCCCTCTCTGGGCCTCCATTCCTTCCACTGAGAATGAGAACATTGGAAATGAGAGCTGAAGTTCTTTCCAGCTCTGACCTTCTAGAACCCATTCTGAAGTGAAAGTCAGAAAGCAAGACAAATGAAGACTTGCAAGGTAAGATGGCTGCGGATGCCCGAAATGTGCTGGAGGAACACGCAGCGAGGTGACCCTGACAGACCACGGCTGCCGGCTCCTTCGTGGGCAAGGACATAGCCGCTTGCAGCAGTCAGAGTGGGCTCATGTCCCTGGGAGCCCCGGCCACTGTGTCCATCCGCAAGTCTGAGCTACCAAGTACCCAGGGCCTCAGGAGCCCGGACCTGCACTGCACTCATTGCTGGAAACGCCACTGGCCATCTCACCACCTGGTCTGTGCTCCACCATCCCAGGTACCCCAGGGAGGTCCTGCATCCCTCTGCCCCATCAGGACTCCAGGCCAGAACCCTGGGGGAGACCTGGCCTCCTCCCATCAAGAGCCTCCAGTTCTGATCACAAGCTCAGGCAGGTGGCAGGCAGGCCAGGGGGGCACTGCCCACCCACTTCTCTTTGAACGGCAGGATTCCTTCATCCTGGCTCATGTCCTCTTCCTCACCTGCCAAGTCCTGTTCATATTCCAGGAGAAATGTCTCTCCCTTCACCTCTCCTGCCCACAGTCACTATGCTCCCCCATCCGCCTCGGGCCTTCTCCTCACTGTCAGACTGGCCTCAGCCACTTCCCAGGGCTGCATGTTCCCCACCCCATAAACTCTCCCTGTCAAACCCCCTTCTAAAGTGCAGCTTGAACTACGCACTCTTGCCCACAAGTCTCAAAGGATACCCCCTTACATCTCCATTACACAGACACAACTTGCGCCAGCTTCCGAGGCCGCCATGATATGTTGTTACCTTTCCAGCATCATCGCCTGCCTGCACAGGGAACCCTGCACTTGGGAAGGCTCAGGTGCCCTGCACACTATGGCCTCCAGGTCTTTGCTTCTGCATTCCCCCTGCAGTTATGTTGGGGCTTCAGAGCATCCTCCATAACCCTCCCCAGCCTGGGGTCCCCCACCCAGACACTCCCAACTGCTGCTCCTGCCTCTGAGGCCCTCTCCCCACCCGACTCCTAACTTGCACTTCTCTGCGCTCCTTATCTTGTTCCCCTTGGATTAGGAGACATTTGATGCTTGTTTTAGATGCTCTCCTCCCTCCAACGCACACAAACAACAAGCCCCTCCAGCACCTTCCTCATCACTGGATCCCCATGCCACACACACAGAGGCACTTAAGACACCTGCCCCCACAAATGACTCTGAACAGCCTGTTCCTTGGAGGGAGAAGGCAGGGGTGGCTGTCAAGGTTCGCTTCGGAGGCTTTGGTGCTGGTTGCTGTCAGGAGCCACCATCACCCACCAGGGGACAGGTCTCCTCCGTCCAGCAGCCTGACTGTACATTTATGCATTATGGTGACGAGGCCCAGAGTGTTCTCAGCGAGGAGTGTTCTCTCTGCATACGCACACAGACGCACTCAGCAAAGGCCATTTCCCACCTGGAGATCAGAGGTCAGGCTCCGGGAAACAGTGAGAGAGAGGGACAGAGGTACTCAGGCCCAGACCCCACTTTAGCTTGTCTTCTACAGGGAGGTATTCTCACCTTTCTCTAGTTCCTTCTGCCTGGAGCAGGGTTAGATGGAGAGTACTCCAAGAAGCAGATTAGAGGGGCAGGAAGGCGGGATGGGAGGCCCCACAAACGGCCCCCCGCCCTATAAACAACCCCAGCTCCAGGTGCCTGGACCACCTGAGACAGATGCCAGGCCCAAGACAAGTCAAAGCCTGAGAGCAGCCCCCACCCCTGTCCTGTCAGCTCAACCCTGTTCTTCTCCCCTGGGGACAACAGAGTGGCAGTGAGAGGCAGTGGCCATGTCCCATCGGACCTTGCTTTATTTTCCTAAGACAGCCTTAATAAAGGACCACAGACTGGGTGGCTCACACAACAGAAACTCATTCTCAGGGTTCTGGAGGCCAGAAGTCCAAAATCAAGGTGTCAGCAGGTTGCTTCCTCTGAGGGCTGTGAGGAAACCTGCTCTGGCCTGTCTCTTAGCTCCGGGCAGCCCCAGGTATTCCTTGGCTTGTAGATGGTGTTCTCCCTGTGTCTTTCCTTCATGCACCTCAACCTCTGGGTCTAACTAACCCCTTTTGTATAAGGACATCAGTCACATTGGATTAGGGCCTCCTTAATGACTTCATCTGACCCTGTCATCTGCAAAGACCCTGTTTCTACATAAGGTCACAGGTAGAACTTCAGAAACAACACCTAACAAACAGACCCTCAAAGTCGAAGCTGCTAAAAGTATGGTTATTATTCCTATGGAAATAATTACTATTAAAGACCTGGCCCTCAGGGCTTCACATATGCCATGCTGTACTATAAGCGTGCATGACAACACCATGAGGTAGGTTACTTTTATTACCTCCACTTCTCGATGAGAAAGCTGAGGTCCAGAAAGGGCAGGGAACTCACCTGAGGTCACACAGCTTGTGAATGACAAAGCCAGGATTCAAACTCAGGCAGTCCTTCGTAATCGTATTGCATGAAGTGAGCATCGCTGCCGGTCTGGGCTACACAGATATTCTCTCACTATGATACTTAGTCCTAAATCCTTGGTCTGGGTGTGGTTCACTGTGGCCATCCTATTAAGCCCTGGTATCCTCACAGGACAACTGCCCCCTATACCCTGGCTCAAGCTGACACCCAAGGGTGGGTGGGGAAAGTCCTACAGTGGGTGATGGCCGGGTGAAAGGAGTTCTGAGTGGGCTCGTGAAGAAGGCGAGGCACATAGGACAGAGCGCGCCCACTGACTCCCTTTCCGGGACGTCCACCACCTGCCTCCAGACAGGCACAAAACCACACCGTATTAAACCCAACTGCTCCATTATTGTGGAAGGACTTATTGATGTGTCCGGAAGGATTTTTATCTAATGGGGGAAAACTGTGGGAGAGAGTTGAGCATAAAAAGACAGAAATCTGCTGGCTTCAAGCCCCACAGCCATCCCTGATGCTCTAACCACATTCCTGGCCTGCAGCCAGCCCTTGAGTCCTGAGTCCTGGCCTTGTCTGTAATCACTGAGCTTGTTGGTGTTGTTGCTGTTATTGTTATTCTTGTAGTAACCATATTACTAGATGTTTCTTCCCCGGCCCCTCCGGCACAACACAGACATCAGCTCATAATGATGCAGGCTTCGCTGGGAGGCAGCGCACTGCTGCACTGGGACAGTCACTTCCTCCTGGGCCGCGGGGTCCTCCCAGCATTCCTCGGCCCAGCTCCTAATACGGCCTCACTCTCTCCCCTTCTCTTGGCCAAGTGACACCAAAGCTGAGTCGAGATTTACAGGAGCAGCCAGAAGTTAAAACATATAAGACCGTGGAAAACTTAGGGCGGACGCGGTGCCCAGAGGAGAGAGCCTTTTAGTTGACGTCTCTCCTTCTCTGGGCCTGTCCGTGGGATTCCAGGCAGCGGGGAAGGCCAGGGTGTTTTACACGGATTAGCAGCAAGTCTCAAAAGAGCCCTAAGTGATCAGATGAGAAGAGGGTCAGAAAGTTGCAGTCACTCCCCTAAGGTAACTGGCGGAGCAGGGTTTCAGGTTCAGAGCTGCCTGCCCTCAAGGCGCAAACGCCTCCACATGGCCACTGAGTCAGGGACGCAGGTCAGCCGCAGCCAGCTCAGCTCATGGCATCCCCCCCCCCTCCCCAAACCCCACCAGCCATGAAGACCCACCTCTTCCCAGCCCATAAGACAATGGCTTTCAGGCCACACCCACAGGCAGCAGGCTTCCTGGCCCTTTTCAGTGAGCCCCGCCTCATGCTGCTGGGAGCCCTTAGAGGCCGTGGTGCCCCAGAAGTCCAAGGGCTGTGGCCACTCCAGCAAAGGGGCGAGCACACAAATTAAGGAGTCAGCCCCTCTCCAGGGGGGGATAAAGATGCAGACACGGACATAGCTCAGTTTGACAGGAGTCGGCATGGTCAGGATGCACAGAGTAGCAAGGGCCTCCCAACCATCCTTCCTGGGGAGAAACATCGGGTGACCTCCCAGATGAGAAGACTCCCTGCACCTCTCAGGAAGGGGACAGGCCAGTTAGCAAGGCTGCCGTGGCCCTGGGCTCAGAAGCAGGCCACCCAAGGCAGCAGGTCAAGGGGGCACTTAGTCCTGAGCCTACCCTCCCTGACTGCCCTCCCATCCCACACCCACACCTGCCTCCCTGACTCATGCCCTGAGCGTGGTGCAAACCTCGAGTGCTCAACAGGCTATTGAGCTTGTGAAATTCTGACCCCACACCCCAGCTATAAAACCCATCCCTACCCCACCCCTAGGGAGAAGAGGAAGTCAAGGGAAACTCCTGATTAAGGGGATGCGATTCCTGGCTCTGCCCTCCTTCGGGGTGGTGGGGGGGGGGGGTTCTCCTCTCCTGGCATCCCCGGCTGTGGCAGCAGCACCTCCAGCATCCTGCCTTGTCTCCAGGCTTTCCAGGCACCCAGGACGGAGCACCTCTGCGTCCCACAGCCAGAGACTGGGCCCTGAGAGGAGGGAACCAGGGCCCTATCCAATACTCAGAAAGCACCCAGCCTGATGTAACATCTGCCCTCAGAGTTCCCAATCTGATGGAACATTCTCGGCCCCTGTCCTCAGGGTGCTCCCAGCCTCCCATCTGACGGAAGGGGCGAGCCTCCTGACTTTAGGGGGCTCCCTAACACCATTCTGAGAAGGGCTGGCACTGGGGCCCAAGACAGGAAGGGCCACAGGACAGAGCCCAGCAGCAGGCAGTGCCTCCGCAGTCAGCATCCAGTCCCAAGAGTCAGTCTCCCTGAGGCAGAGAAGAAGGGCCCTCAGGGGTCAGGAAAGCAGATGGCACATCCCTTAAGAAGGGAAGGTGGGGCAGGCCAGCTGAGTGGGAGGAAATGAGGGGCCACCCCTTCTGGCATGGTCACCGCAACTGCCGCTCATGAGCAGCCTCCGCCCCAGCCCTGGGTCTCCCCACTCACTGCCTTGCAGGTGGCAGGAGCATCGCTCCCATGTCTCACATGCCCCACATGCCCAGGGAAAGGCCCCCAGGCTGCTGGGGTGGGACATCCCTGCTG
>PVJC01014544.1:0-36302 GCA_004026665.1 Murina feae
AGTCTAATCAAAGAGGTAAAATTACATATAAGACAAGTTATCATAGAAAACATGTGAATAAAATGATAAAAATATAGCAACTGTCATTCTGCATGACTGCCAAATTTTTTTTTTTTTTTTTTTTGGTCTAATAAGTTGCTGTCTGTAACTTGGTGAGTGCCTTAGTTATCATACCAAAGACATATTAAGAGAGATCTCAACAAATGAAACAGAGCAGGGATACATGATTCCCCTATAATCTCTTCATTAGAGAATGCTTTAATCATAATTCTATGTTACTTACATGGCACTAGTGATGCTAAACAATGTTGCAAAGTAAACATTGGTTCCAAATATCCCTGTCACATGAAATTTGATCAACATATGTTCCAATCATCCTCATTTGCCAACAATTGTAAGTACAGTATAATGCGTGTGAATGATTAAAAAAAAAAAAAGAGACTATGTATCATGTTTAGTAACAGACTTCAAGATGTGCAGAATCCATGAAAATTCTCTCAAATAAAAAGTAAAACAACAAGAATATCTAGGGTCAGCCCCTGTCTTCTTTCTTGGCTTCTTTCAGAAGGCGACTGCAGACCATCAATGGCCATGGGGATATGAGGCAAGGTCCTGACATTATCTCAAGGCCATCCAAGCTGATATTGCTTTCTATTTGACATGCAAAGTATTCCTGTTGTTATAGTTTAAAGTGATCAATCATTTGTTTAAGTACCTCAATAAGACCCTGAGTATTTGACAGTGATGGTCATGGAAGGGTCTTAAAAGGCCACTGAAATTTGAAATGGATTGAACATGTTTGGTATAACTTATCATACCGTAGGGGAGAGAGTAAATTATCCCACTTCCAAAGACAGAAATAAGTGAAAAGGAAGATGATGAAAATGATACAAAACTTTACTTGCTTTATTTCAACAAATTTATTATGTAGACATCCACAGCTTTTCCCATTTTACTGATCATTTTAAATAACTTTATCTCATAGAGTTTCAATCTTGACCATCTTAACCAGTCAAATCTAAAAATAAATTCTGGATTCTAACTAGGGTCTACTGTTCTTTTTCCATACACTAAAATCTATCATTATGATGCTGGCTGAGCAAAAAGTTTCAGTGTGACTATTATAAGCAAAGTAGGTGGGTAAATAAAACTGTAACATATCCATAGATCTTTTAAACTCTGTAAATAACAATTTATACTTGAAAAATTATCTGAGCATATAAGGCTTTATTTAGTTAGTTTACTTGTTTACTGACTGACTTCTCTATCTAAATTGCTTACTTCAATAGACCACTTCCCTTACCCCCTGAAATAGAGTAACCCTAATCTTCCAAAAGGTAATTCAATTGACCAGCTGAATTCACTATCAACCAGTACCTAACTATCTGAACATTTGGGGGTCATGATTGTCTGTGTGCCTGTTATTTTAGTCCCTACAAGTAAACTTATAAAGCATAATGAGAATTAAATAGTCTTAAAAGTCAGGTAGACCTGAGTCTGAATTCGGGTTGACACAGTCCCTATATGTGCAACATGAATGAGTAGTTTGTTAAGATTAGACAGGGTCAATGCAGTGTATCACATAATTCTACTCATATAGTACTTTCACAATATGTGGACGGTGTTATGATGTTTACTGAAACTCTCAGTAAGACAGAAACCCTTCTTATCATCGCTCCACAATTAGTTGGAGTCCTCATCTTCCTCAAGTTTCTTCTCAGACTAATTATGGGTTAGCTGGTATCTGCTCCCATATGCTCAGCAATCTAATGGCTTCATGCTATGAATATGTGGACTTCTTACTAAGAACCTAATGAATTAGATGGCCCACTGCTGCCTAAACAATTTCTACCATGATTTTAAATTAAAAAGTATCAGTTACAGCAAGTTATCTGACATATGAAAGTCTTATTTTATTTATCTGTACACTAAGAACATTATAAAATTCCTAAGTCAAGTTCAGATCCCATATGTCCTTTTTAGCTTGTGCCTTAGCTGACATCACAGAGGCAAATTCCACATTTCAGTAATTTTCTTTAGGCTTTTATTCTACTTGGTTTTGCTCCATTCTCCTTCTATATATTTGTAGAACTGCCAAAATATCTCACACTATAACTTAATTAATGCAGTGCACCTCACAAATCTGAGGCTGCTGTATAATTCTACTGGTACAAAAGAGACATAATAAATGCCCCCAGCACAGTGAGACTGTCCTACCCTGGATCGATCGGAATTTATTAAAAATAATGTAACTGTAAATGATACCTTAGTTCTTCCATTGCAAATCACCATTTAAGTTTAAAGACAGAATATTCCACCATGAAGTTCTAATATTCATATGTTGCTAAATTTTCTGTTCTTTTGTAGGTGACTAAATTCAATCCCTGGGATTCTGAGAGAAGTGTCATTCTCAGAAAATGCAGGGAAGAAACAATGCTTATCGAAACCTGTGGTTCTTTGATTGGGATTATGGTAAAACATTGGAGTTATTTTAGTATTTGTTCCACAAAGGCCTAGATTTTGAGGCAAAAGAATATATTCTTTAATCCTTTTTGTTTTTCTTTGCCAGAATGCTTGATCAAAAGCATTGATAATCTACTGTCACATTACTTCCCCAATTCATACTTATTGACAAAAAATAATTTACAATAAAATTTTTGAATGTCTGAAAAGTTATTCTATTCATTCCTGAAGGCATACTTTTATGACTATATTTTTTGGCGCTCTAGCTTACCAGTCTTGGATTGTACATAAAAAACAATAAAAATTTAAATGTAAAGTGATAAAAGCAATTGCTTATTTATAACTTTAGATCTTTTCATAGCTGAGTGAATTAAGCCTTAGTGTACCAAATTATAGTAATACTAGAAGTCCAGTGCATGAAAATCATGCACTCTGGGGGAGTCCCTCATCCCGGCCTGCACCCTCTCTCAATCTGGGAGTTCTTGGAGGATGCCAGACATCCTTAGTGCTGTCATGAATGCAGGAGAAGCTCCCACCATCATTGCTGTGCTCACCAGCCATGAGCCCGGCTTCTGGCTGAACATGATCCCCCTGTGGGAGCCCACTGACCACCAGGGGGAAGTTCCTGCATTGAGCATCTGTCCATGGTTGTCAGTGCACATCATAGCGACCACTCATTCTGCTGTCGGGCCAAAATTCGCTCTCTGACATCCCCCAAGGGGTTCTGGATTGCAAGAGGGCATAGGCCAGGCCAAGGGACCCCACCAGTGCACAATTGGGACCAGGGAGGGATGTGGGAGGTTGGCTAGCTGGGAAGGGGCTATGGGAGGGCTCTAGAGCATATCTGCCCCTCTTGCTCAGTCCCCATCAGCTGGACCACAGCAGCAAGCTAAGCTGCAGATTGGAGCATCAGCCCCCTGGTGGTCAGTGCACGTCATAGTGAGCAGTTTAATGGTCTTAGCATATCATTAGCAAGTTATGTTTGGTTGAATGGCCAACAGGACACTTAGCATATTAGGCTTTTATTATATAGGATGTCACTTAAACAGTAATACATTCTGAGAAATGGGTGATTTTATCATTGTGTGAACATTATAGAGTGGACCTACACAAACGTAGATGATATAGCCTATTACATACCTAGGCTATAAACCTGTGCAGCTGTTACTGTACTGAATACTATTGGCAAATGTAAATGATGGTATTTGTGTATATATCTATACATAGAAAAATTACAGTACAAAAAACAGTATAAAAGATTTAAAAAATGGTGTCCTATATAATAAAAGCCTAATATGCAAATCGACCAAATGGTGGAATGACCAGTCACTATGATGTGCACTGACCACCAGGGGGCAGACATTCAATGCAGGAGCTACTCTTGGTGGTCAGTGCATTACCACAGAGGGCTCACAGCTGGTAAACACAGCAGCGGTGACGGGAGCCTCTCCCACCTCTGAGGCAGCCCTAAGGAGCAGCGAGCCCAGCTTCTGGCAGAGCAGCACTCCCACAGGGGGCTCACAGCTCACAGCTGGCAAGTGCAGCAGCAGTGGTGGCAGGAGCCTCTCCAGCTTCCACAGTGGTGCTAAGGACTCCCTGGGGATGTCTGACTGCCAGCTTAGGCCCACTACCTGAGAGGTGCAGTCTGGGCTGAGGGACCCCCCACAGAGTGCACAAATGTCATGCACTGGAACTCTAGTACCTATATAAGGCACTTAGCCATGAATAAAGCTTGCTGGACTGGAAGATACTCTGGTGGAGTTTATGAGTGTGTGGTGAGTAAAGCCCTAGGGCAAGCATGGCTAACATGGGCCAAATAAACAAGGTTTAAGTTTATGTGGGCTGCAAAAAAACAAAGGTTTATTTCCATGGAGATGTTGAATACAAAGGGCTGAAATAATCATTAACATAAAATAATAGAACACTGTAATAAAAATTGGTATTTTTTTCTTGAACATTAAGTTACCAGACACTGAATAACTGCACAAATTAATAAGCATAACACAAATAAACCTATTTTTCTTGTTCTCCAAAAGTGTATTTCCTATTGCACACAACAAACAAGTCAGTACAAGACTAATGATGTGGCAATCGGCTGCTAAAATATTCACCGCTGGTGTTAGTGGAGAGAAATGGTGCGCCTGCAGGTAAGGCCAGAAGGGAAATGAATGCAACACGATTATAGTAATCAGTCATTAGCAAACGTTGTAGTTCATTATTAACAATTATGTATAACAGGAAATTGTAAAAATTAAGTCACAAAATTTTTATTAAAATGTCTCTTGGATACCGTTATATTGGCCGAGCCACAACAATATTCGTTGTGGGCCTGGACCTCAAGTTTGACATGCTTGCACTTGGGCATTACTGTACACTATTGCAGACTTTATAAACACTACCTCATAAGCACTCCTCTAGTTGCTTTCTGAGAGAGTCAGAAGGAATAAGAAATCAAGATGAAGAGATAAAAGAACATACAAGATGGTGTGTTGGAGGAGCAGTCAGATTAAGAAATTTTGTGGTAGTTATGGAAAAAAAGGGTTTTTAACATGGAGAGGGTATAAAACCGAGGACTCAATATTTTGACATTGGAACTTTGGTTTTGGTTCCATTGACCTTATCTGGCACAGAGGGCTCCCTCTGGCATTAAATTGGTGGAAGAAACAGACTCATCTACGTTTTACATCATTGCTACCTGAAAGAATTTCCCAAGAACAGAGACAGGCTGACTCCACTCTTAGCACAGAAAATGTTTACTAAAGTGGCAGTGGCACTTAATATTCTTGGTTGTATAGTCAACCAGCAATGGGATGACCAGACACTCAGCATAATAGGCTTTTATTATATAGAATGAGATTGCTGTAGTATATGCTATCTGTGGATGATCGAAATGTTATGTAGCACATGACTGTAATGTGATTGGAAGACCAAAACTATTCTTATATATCACTTATATGTCAAGATACAGACTTCCAAGTACTTTAACTCACTATCCTATATAATAAAAGGGTAATATGCAAATAGACCATTGGCAGACAACCAATCAAAGCATAATATGCTAATGATATGCTAAGGCCGCTCAACAGCTCACTATGACGTGCACTGACCACCATGCATATGCTCCAACTGGTAGGTAGGCTAGCTTGCTGCTGGGGTCTGGCTGATTAGAACTGAGCAAGATGGGCTGGACACACCCTGAAGCCCTCCCTCTGTACCTCCCTGGCCCAATTGTGCACCAGTGGGGTCTCTCAGTCTGGCCTGCACCCTCTCACAATCCGGGACCCCTTGATCCTGCAGGCCACTCCCTTTGGGAGGGTGCCAGATGCAGGGCTCATGCTGGCGAGTGCTGCTGTGGCAGTGCAAACCTCTCCCAATTGAGATTGGGAGGGAGCCTGTGGCAGGCACAGTGGGGCTAGGATGAGTGGGAGCCGCAGGTAGGAGCTACAGACATCCTTGGACTGCGGGTTTCAGCCCCATCTTTATAGAGGGACCCCATCCGTGCAAGAATTTGTGCACTGGGCCTCTAGTGTATCAGTAAGGTTATACAGACCCATTCAGAGTGACCCAACTGCTCAGTGCAGTTGTATTTTATGTCCATCAGATTATGTGAATTTTATACATATTGTCTATTAAGAAAAATTTACCTAATACAAAAACTGTTATATTTTTGTATCTTTACTTCCTTTCATGACAATCAATCATACAATTTCAAAGGAATTTGGCCAAGTGAATTGAACTGTAAGTTGTTTTCACACTGCTGTCACATGGGTGTCATCACTTTAAGAAATGAAGTGCCCTCTATGCATTGTCAAGATTATACTAAAATATTTTAATTTGAAGTAATATTACCTTCAAGAATATATTCCTATACTTTTGATATATATATATATATATATATATATATATATATATATATATGTTTTAATAAAATACTCATACTACTATTGTATATGTATCATTTTATTATGGGTTGAACTGTCTTTTAAAATAGATATTTGAAATCCTAACCCCTGAGTACTCAGAAAGTGACTCTGGAAATAGGATCTTCACAGAGATAAAATAAAGATGAAGTCATCAGGGTGGGTCGTAATTCTATGATGGTGTCCTTATGAAAATGAAGAAATGGACATAGAGATGGACACAGAGGGAAGATGAAGAAGAGACAATGGAAGAATACCACATGAAGACAGAGACAGAAATTGGAATTATGTTGCCACCAAACCAATGAATGCCTGGGCTGCCAGAAGCTGGAAGATGCAAGGATGGACACTTCACTATAGGTTTTAGAGGGAATATGGTCTTATCAACATCTTGAATGCACACTTTTATCCTCCAGAATTATGAGACAATAAAATTCCGTTATAAGCCACCCAGTTTGTGGTAATTTGTTACTGAAACCATAGCAATATAACCAATCTTCCTTCACTTCTTTATTTCATTGCTCAATACTTTTGGCAATATGAGTCTCAGCTGATAAAATATCTACCCCTGAGGACAATATGCTTTTCTTTTAAAAATACTACATAGGTAACTGTGTAAAAAGCTGATAAGATTCTTGTCACTGAATAAATAAGCACCTTCAGAAGAGATACCCAATTAGCACCCAACACACAACATCTCTCCCACTATCTTTTCCATCAATCACACCACCAGAGTTTCCTCATTCTCCAATCTTAAATGTTGGAGTCCTCCTGCTTTTTTTTTTTATTTTACTCTTTTCTTTCTACACTCACTCTCTTGCTAAATATATATATTCTAATAGTTAAGGAGATAAAAAAAACATTCAAAATTCATATTTTTAGTCTGGACCTCATCCCTGACCTCCAAACTTATGAATGTAACTGTCTAATTATCCACTCCAATTGAATTTCTAATTGACATCTCAAACCAAATATATCCAATACTGAACTCCTGATAAATGGCTCAGGGATTCACTCCACACCATTCTTCAACATCTCAGTATGAGGTAATTTTATCTTTCCAGTTCCTCAGGACAACAAAAATTTTGGAGCTCCTATTTAAATATTTTCTAATCAACATGGCACCTCAGAATAATCTTCTTCCACAGGAACCCTCTCTTCCTCTTTGCCACTATATTGTATTTATTAATTTGCTTAAATATCTGCACAAAAATTACAGGGGGAAAAAACAGTATAAAAGCAACAGAATTATGGAAGAGAAGGAAGTTAGAAATTCTGAACACAGAACTATCAGTTAGGGAGTTTAGTTTAATGAGATCCTAGAATGAGGAAGTGATATAGGAAAGGAAATAAGGCTGAAGAATATGAAAAAGAATAAAACAATCACATTTCTGCAAATAGAACAATCACATTTCTGCAATGGTATGTTGTCTCAATACTTGTTGACTGAAGCTCATTGTTCAAATTTATAAATCATATAGAAAATATTGGAAAAGAAAATATAGCCTAAAAAAAAACCGCCCAAGTATGCTAAGATTTCATTTATTTTATAAAATTACCTTCATTTTGCAGTATTTATTTAGGCACAAGAAATTCTGAAAAAAGCTTTATGGCATTGTAAAAAAGGGGGTTTGGGGAAAAGAAAAGCTTAAATTTTCTGTATCTAACTTCATTAACATTCTGAGGATAGTCTCCCATCTGAATTGTTTTTATAAATTACTAATGGGAAAAGCATTTGCTATTGTGTGTGTGACTGGCAAGCATGCACATCCCTAGATACCATACAAATGAGCAAAGTCTAATATAAAAGAGAGATGATGTGTATCAAAGGTGCCAACAGTCACGCGGAACTGAGGGGGCTCCCACTTATGCAGCACAAGTTGGTCTATCACTTGGCGGGGAGACCTCACATTCCTCCACACCTGGCTCTTGCTTATGATAATAAGCCAGATTCTCCCCAGCAGGGCAGCTGCTCGCCAAGCAGCTAGAAATGACACTGTGCAGTAGGTAAATTTATCTTTCGGCTTCTAAAAGTCCCTCAGTGTGCTTTATAGGCCTTCATCACTACTTCGCACCCAACTTCAACATTGTCGATATAAATGGTATAAAAGGGCTAATTTTGCCAACGTTGAGTGTTTTTCTTAAAAGTCTCCAGGGGAAAAATTTTAATTCTGATAAAATCCTAAGCAGCAATATGAAAGCTGTGGATCACATGAGGTCAGAGGGGAAATAGCTAGTCCCTGCTTAAGTGCCACCTGATCAGTATTGACCACCTATCTAATGTAAACATTTTTAATTGTATGCCTTTAATTTCAACTTCTTTTGTTTCCCTCATAGTATACATGACATTACAGCCCATGTTTGCCTTCTCCACTAAATTACAGCAATGAAATCAGGATCATTTGTTTGGTTTCACCACTGCATTTCAAGTGATGAGAACAAAGACTTGCACTTAGTAAGTACTGAGTTTGCTATAGAACAAATACCTTTATTGTTGGCACTTAAATGTATTTAAGCAAGTTAAACAAAACTTAGTGAAATGAATCACTGGCCCAACTATATATAGAAGCATGTTCTTCGAGCAGAGGTGGAGTCAATGGACACCCAACCAAGTGTGAAAATCTTACCTAATAATAGACAAACATGTAAATTGACCGTCCCTTCGCTACGCTCACTAGCCAATCAGGAAAGTATGCAAATTAACCCAACAAGGATGGCAGTTAATTTGCCTATGTAAGCGTAAAGCGGAGGAGCGGGAGCAGCGAAGACTGGAGGCTCCCGGGCGTCAGGCCTGGGTCCCGGGTGCCAGAGAAAACTGGTGCCGGCAGCCAGGGGAAGGGAAGGCCTATTGCACGAATCTCTTCATGCAACGGGCGTCTAGTAGGAAATAAAGATACAAGAAACACAGGTAGAGACAGCTCAAAGGCTTGTTGTTAAAACACAGACTCAATGGCACATATGCAGATGCCTCTCTTTACCACTTCCTATCATCACTTGAGCATTTTGCTGAGATGATGATGATAATGATGATGATAATGATTTCATTTATAAAGAGAAAACCCCTGAAGATGTTTTGCTCCCAAATTTAGAAAACACGTACAGCAAAATTGTCTGAGAATATTTTGGATACTTTTAACTCGCTTAGGAAGCTCATTGCAAATACACACAAACTTGTACATACACTTACATTTTATATTTCCTTGGGTCTTTTTCCCCTTTGGAAATCTGAGACTTCAGTGGATAAATGAACAAAACTCACTAATCTTTTCTACCAGAATCCAACCTTATATTACCAGTCACTAGCTGAGACTGAATGTCTGAAATTCAGATAGCTATTTACGGTATTCAGGGTTCTCAAAAAAGAGGCGGGTAACTAATTGCATAATTTAATATCATACTAAAGGAAATAGACAGTTTGGCTATTGGGTTCAGACAAATTTTGAGGAAAATCTACACCTCTCCTACTTGCTCTCAATGATCCTAGGACTATTGTTTTCCTTTGCAATGCTAGGAATTTTAGCCCATCTCAAAGATATAGTGATGGGTTATGCACCCTTGTCTTTGTCACATTTAAAATAAATAACTTTCAATCCAGAAAAGTTTTCATAAATGTTTAAAGTAGTATAAAAGATATTAATAAACTCATTGATTATATGTTCTCATTATCTCTTCTATACATGTCAATTATTTAATGCAAGAACCTACAGTCCTTTCTAGGTTGAGTAATGAATTTCTCTGCTCAATGAAGTTTTCTTGGCAAATATGCAAGGCAGTTCCAGGTTGCCAAGACACTGATACTTATGAACGCATTTACCAACCAAAGATGATTCACCTTCCTCATTCAGAGAACACTGTATACGCATGCCATTTCCCTGTGATCCCAAGAGTGTTTGAGAATCAGTCATCCACGGAAGTAGCATGTTCACTAGCATACCTGTTCTTTATTCCATTCCTTATCCAAACTACCCAATTTCCCAGAGTGCTTCTTGGAATCATCTCAAAAATAAACTACACTGAATCTTGCATATCAGGGTCTTTTTTACTGATATCCAAACAAAACTAGTTGGTACGACATGTGCTTCTAGACATAAGATTTTTAGAATGAGGTTATGGGATCTCTGAACAAAATGTTGGCAGGGTTAGTTAGCATTGCTAACTATAGGTTGAATATTAACCCATGGCATACTGTAGCAATACAGTTCTAAGACTCATCTCTAATAAACTGTGATTAGGTATGGAAGAAGGGGCTGCCTTCTTTATTTCCAGAGCTTACAAGAACTAGAGAAGCCCTGAAAATAAATAATAGTATCAGGTTCAGTCCAGCCTTTTAATTCAAGTGTATGTTTTGCAGGACAAAAAAAAAGGCCTCCTCACTTTCTATTCCTACAGCTAAAGAGCATGGTGTGTTGAAAATCAAGATCAAGATTTTATAGTTAGAATGAGGAGTTATACATTGAGCCTGAACTTGTAGCCCCAATCATCCCATGCTGTAGTATAGTCCCTGACAGAGGAGTATTGAGATCTTACAATCTGGCAGAAGACATCTGAGTGGATGCATTTAAGAACCCCAGACCATCCATCACTGATTCTACCTTGTATATTATCACCCAGAAATTTCTTTCCCAATAGAATACTGGAAAGGCTTAAGATGCAGGTAAGATGACAGCTCTCAAAAGATACCTGTGGGGTTGGAGTTAATGGTTCTGTATCTCTGCAGCTAAAATATATGGGTTAAGGAATCAAAGTATGGAGGTAAAAGGAGGCCTATCTCACTGCCATTCTCAGTGACCCAATGAATATATTTCCCATTCTTTTAAGTCTATGGAATTAAAAGGAGGGACATTGGGAAGGAAGATAATTCTCCTAGAAGAGACATGAATTTCACTAAATATAGTATTCCCCCCTATTCACAGTGGTTATGTTCCAAGACCCCCACTGGATAACTTAAACCACAGGTAGTACCTAAATATATAAATACTAGGGGCCTGGTGCACAAAAATTTGTTCACTCGGGAGGTCCCTCAGCCCGGCCTGTACCCTCGCAGTGTGGTACCCCTCGGGGGATGTCCACCTGCTAGCATGCCTGGCCAGCCTGGGTGAGGGGCTGATGGCTGTTTGCAGGCTGCCCACAGTCCCTTCAGGGTTCAAGTCCCTACTGGGGTGCCTGGGCAGCCTGGGTGCAGGGTTGAAGGCCGTTTTCAGGCTGCCCACAGCTCCCATTGACCCAAAGTCCCAGCAAACCTGACTGGAATCAGGTTTCTGGGGTTTATTTATCTTCTATAATTGATACTCTGTTGCTTTAAGCCAAGGCCTAGGCAGGTAACAAAGCCTCCTGTTGGCTTCAGCTCTGTGGCTTCTATAATTGAAAGAATGTTGCCTTAGTAGTGGCCCAGCAAGCCTAGGCAGGCAGTTTCCTCCATCGCTGGTGCAACGGAAGCCTCCTGTTTGGTTCAGCTCCATGGCTTCTATAATTGCAACTATGTTGCCTGGAGCAGAGAGAGGCCCTGCCAGCCTAGGTAGACATTTTACTTCTGGTGCAACAGAAGCCTGCTATTTACTCCAGCTCCGTGACTGCCGGCCTCCATCTTGGCTGGGTTAATTTGCATACAGCCGCTCTGATAGGCTTGTGGTTGTGGCTTAGGCATCCCAAGAAACGGTCAATTTCAATATTACTCTTTTATTAGATTAGATACTGTTTACTCTTACTCATACATATCTGTGATAAAGTTTAATTCGTAAATTAGGTACAATAAGAGATCACCAGGAAGACAGAATATAAAAAATACTGTGACAAAAGTCATGTGAATGTGTTCTCTATCTCTGATAACCAACCTAATAACTGAGAATGCTATTAAATGACTAATGGGTGGGTAGCATGTACAGTGTGGATACACTAGATAAAGGAATGATTCACATCCTGGGTGGGATGGAGTGGAATGGCATGCAATTTAAAACTTAAGAATTCCTTATTGCTGGAATTTTCTGTTTAATATTTTTGGACCATGGGTAACTGAAACCATGGAAAATGAAACCACACATAAGGGGGACTACTCTATAAAGCTATAATAACCACTTAGTTCTTTAGGATTTCACAGATCTACAGGTGACCAAGAAATAAAATACTATACTGCTAGAAGTCAGTAATCCTTAGGATGGGGAGATGGGGTTGTTACATAGCAAGGGCAAAGTTATAATCTTGCATTTAGGAGATTCATGCTTGATGACCTTAAATGGGAAACTGTAGAAAGCACAGACTAAAAGTAGCATAGGAGCCAGATGTTCATATACCTCAGAGTTAAATACCTTAATATGCTGAGCAAGCAACCCAGATCATCAGATGTGTTAATGGAGGGTGAGAAAACTCTGAAATTTGTGGTATAAAAGGAAACAATAATTACTAATTATAGATTATAAGCTAATTGCAGTAGGAAAAAATTGAGAGAAAATGAGATCTCTGTAAAATATTAATTATGCTTATAGCAATATTATCCACAACAGCCAAAAGGTGAAGCAACCTAAGTTTTCACCGATGGATAAACAAAATGCAGTATATATACATATGGAATATTTTTCAGCCTTAATGAAGGAAGTTCTGAAACATACTACAACATAAATGAACATTAAAACATTATGCTATTAGAAGCAAGACAGTCACAAAGGAACAAACATTACTAGTATATAACTCCACTTATACGAGGTACCTAGAAATTATAATGACAGAAATTATAATGGCGTTTGTCAGGTGTTGGGAGGAAGGAATGGTAGGTTATTGTTTAATGGGTATAGAGTTTCAGCTTGGGATGATGAAAAATTTCTGGAGATAAATAGTGCTATGGCTGCACAGCAATACGAATGTCCTTAACACTACTGAACTATAGACTTACAAATGGCTAAAACTAAGTAAACTTTGTTATGCATGTTTTTCTACAATAGAAAAAATTGCAACATCTATATATTTGAAAATGCTGCATTGTAGTATAGAACAAGCCTCCCTCACTCATTTGGAGATTTCCCTGAAAGCTCTGTCTGCCCCAATTCATTTGCAATTTTAAATGTATCTTTGCATAGTGAAGCTATAAGGAGAAAAGGAAAGAAACAAGTCTTGAATACCAATCATGCAATAAGCACTGTATTTTGTAGTAACAGTACATGGATAAAAAAGACAAAGCGATTGCACAAAATTAGAAATGTTAACAGTACTTTCCATAAAATATGGGAGTGCTAGGTGGAATGCACACTTAGGCTGCAAGAACAGAGAGGAGCAAATCTTGGCTCTTTGCTTTTGAGATTTGCCAAAGATAGCTGTGATAACTACATTGCTTTTTAAAATTCTGTCAAAGTATTGCAAATATATTTCATATTTTTAATATAATTATAACGTTGTAATAGTTTTCCTGTCTATAAAATAATTTCTAATTGCTGATACGTATCTACCCCATCAAATTGTTATAAAAACAACTAATGAAAACAGTATAAATGGGAGTGCTAATTAGGAAGTTCAAAACATTTCTTAAAGTGGTTCTTGCATTTGCTTAGCTTGCGATATTCGGAGATTAGACTGCAACACCATGTTGAAAATCAACATTTCACTTTTATTAATTATACATAAAAATGACAATTGTTTGAAGTTTATTACTTTAATTTCAAAAGATAATTAGATGTTGTTTATATTCAAACCGGCTACAAGACCAATGAGTTCGGGGAAGAAAATAAGGAAAAGAAGCCATCCCCAACACTCATCATCCTAGTCAGTTCTCATCCCCTGCTGTATGTGGACTCAGGGGAAGGGGAAGATGTGAGGGCAAAAAGAGGTTAGGAAAAGTAAGTAGTGAAAATGGCATGTGACTTCTGTAAATCAGAAAGCAGACAAAAGAAAGTCTTCGTAGCCTTAAAAAACAAAAGAACTTCCTACTGAAGCATGGATTCTTCAAGAGCGCTCGGATCCTAAATAACATTAAATTGTGATACTGTGAAGTACTTTTTAAAAACAAACTATGAGAACCAGTTATGATAACTATGAGAACCAGTTATGATATATGCATTGCTTATAAATTCCTCAGGCTAGAGAAGACTAATATGTAAGAGGTTAAGTACTGCGAGTGATGTGAGAAATAAAGGGGAGAACAAATACTGACATGAATGTGCATAATGAAAAGACTTACAGCAAAGAAAGTGAAGCAGCTGAGCAAACAAACCTCTGAGAGGTAGAAGAATAAAATATTTCCAACGCAGAGTAACATTCAGCAGTTTCCAATTTACAGGTGCAAGTTGAGCAGATTACAAACCTCCCAAACTAAACATTTGTCTGCTGTTTAAAACAGGGGTAAGGACAGGGAAAATTCACTAGTAACTTTAAAACTCATGGTAAGAGGGTTTATAAGCTGTCTATGAGACAAAATGATTCACAGTTCAGTTTCCTAAGAACACAGGATTATGTTATGACTTATTACAGATTTCAAGTTATAAACATCGAGGCAATCATCTCTTCAAATCAGATGTGTCTTTAGTCTGATACTTTTGCATCTTTGGCATGGGAAATGGAAAATATAATGAAACTACTATCCTTGCCTTTGACCAAAACTTCCACTTGCATTGTACATTTGTTTTTAACTTGAGATGATTCTTTCAGAAGCGGTTTTTTCCAGTTCAAGAAATGTTTAGTTATTATCTCAAAACATTAAAGGAGTTCCTGAGGTATTTGCTTAGAGAAACGAGAATTGGATCCAGAAGTTTTAAGCTATCCGATAAAACCACTCAATGTTTCAGTGGCTTCCCACACTAAAAAACTGTATTTTTCCTCACTCACAGGATGGTCCAACACAGTTGTTTCTGACCAGGCTCCCTCAACTTTGTGTGTCTACCTTCCTCTTGATCTTCAGTTTCCTCTCCATTCAGCGAAAAACAGGGATGTGTGAATTTCATAAGCCAGGCTTGGACGCAGTATGTCATTTCTGATACTTGGACACAGTCCAGTCATAATGGCCTCATCTAACCCCAAAGGAGGGTAGGGAATGTAGCGGAGCTGTGTGAATTTGGTGAACAACCAGTAATTTGAACAACTTATCTCTCCATAGACAAAGATTTTTTATTTCCTGCGGTTTAGTCTTCTGTGGAAACAAGAGATTATATGGATATCTTGCCTAATTAATGTATGCTTTCCAGGACTGTGTGTGTGTGTATATGTGTGTGTACATGTATAAAGGTAGGAAATTACCAGGGTATTACTACAAATAAATGAAGCAGAATAAACACACAGTAGTGAATTTGGAATATTTAAAAACGTGTGGCTCAGTGGTTGAGCATGAACCCATGCACTAAGAGGTCATCGGTTCAATCCCTGGTCAGGGCACATGCCCACGTTGCGGGTTCCATCCCCATTAGGGGGCGTGCAGGAGGCAGTCGATTGATGTTTCTCTCTCATTGATATTCCTATCTTTTTCTCCCTCTCCATTCCATTCTCTCTCTCTCTAAAAGAAAAAAAAATACAAACATATAAACATGTTTTAAAAACATAAATTTTAAAAAAATGAATGAACATTTGAAAAGATGGATTAAGGAAAATATTAGATAAGGCACACACACAAAAAATCAGAAATATAGCATTAGGCCAACCTAAAACAGGCTGCTGATATTAAAAGAAAATACTATAACAATTTCATATCAATAAACTTAAAAAAAATTAGAAACAAAACATTCCTAGAAAAATATCAAAATACCTAAAAATGTGAAAACTAGAATAAGCAAAAGAATGTTCCACCATAAAGGAAAATCACTGTTTCAAAAGGAAAACATTATCCTTACAGAATACAGGAAAAGAAAGTTTCCCTATTTGTCTAATGGAGTAAACTTAATCTTCATTGTAAGTTATCTATGAGGCGGCTTCTTCTGGTCAAGACAGAGCAACAGGCCCTGTCCAGCTCAGTGGATACAGCACTGGCCTTCAGACCAAAGAGTTCTGGGTTCGATTCCGGTGAAGGGCATGTACCTTATTGCAGGCTCTTCCCCGGCACAGTAGGGGCTCCTGCAGGAGGCATGTGTTTCTCTCAGATAGATGTTTCTTTCTGTCTTTCCCTCTCTCTTCCACTCCCCTAAAAGTCAATGGAAAAGTATCCTCGGGTGAGGATTAACAAAAACAAACAAATAAAAAAGATAGAGCAACAGTGTCTTGACTGCTGATGCACTGGTTGGTCTCCATCCCCTGCATTCTTCAGTGGTTTCTGTGTCTCTCCTTTGGATGGAAGGAGGGAGAGAAAATCTTTGCCAGACAGCAGGGCTTTTTCAGCAACCCCTGTGGACCCACACGTCTGTGTACGAGATCACAATTTCCCAAGGGTAGGTTCTCTTCTTTCATATGTCTGTCTATCTGTGCAAATGTCAATGAAGAGGAAAAGGAGAGTCTTTAGGGGAACCCAGGGTAGTGAGAACAGCTTGAAGCTGAAATCTGATCTCTATCTGAAAATAAATCCTAAACCCTTAGCGTGTCAGTCAAGATACTTCTGTCCAACTCAAGGCTCCAGCAACAGGGGCAATTCAAGGGATTTGAACAAAACATAGTTTCAAGCCTCCTCTCCTCTTTGGCCTCACTGTGAACACTCCGTACTCCCAAAGAGAATTCTAGTTCCCAGCAGTTTTGCAGACTTCTAAGTTTTATTGTTATACATTTGTCTAGTCTCCTCCCCTGTCCCCTGGCTTAGGGTATTTCAGGATAGAATCCTTCACCCCAGCCGGGTGAGCTCCATGGGAGTCTTCCCTGCCCTGCTGACTTTGTCAGCCACCATGTATGCAAGAATGGGATATTCCATAGCATCCAAACCATACATACCCTGGTGTCCTTTCGCATACACTCCTTTCCCAGGGTGGAAAAATTCCAGCTCTCTAGTTTGTACGGCAAAAATTTCAGAGTATATGAGGCTAGAAAAATAAGCCAGCATGCAGGGGTAGGGGGGCCTACCCAGTAGGAAGAGAGGGAAGGATAGGATTGAGTATTTGAGGTGCTCTTAGAGAGCTGCAGCAGGGATCATGCAGGTTGGCGGCGGGTATGGAGACACAGGTAAACTGAGGAAGGCTCTCTGGGTATTTGTGTGCTCCCTAAGAAGTATCCTCAATCCTCACTGACCCCCTTGGTCAGTCATGATGCAGACACTCAAAGGCCTCTGACATCTGTCCTATTTCACACATAAACAATGGGGCCAGCACACAGAAAACAACAATATAAGGGAAAATTAGGGCCACCTCAGAAAAGCAAAGCAGACCAACAGCATGCTCAAGGATCGCAACCGCCACCTGGGAGAAGGCATCACAGTCTGAGATAGAAGAACCAACATTTCTTGAAACTCTCACCCCACACAGGATAGCATGCCCCTTCCTAAGAGGACGTGAAGTCTCTCTCACACAAACGGAGTCTTCCGCCTGCTCTCTCTTAGACAGCAGTTCCCACACACCCAGTCACAGTGCAGTCTCTCACACGGCAGTGCCCCCCATGACTACACTCCCAGAAACAGATACACAGAGGAATGGCGACTGAAAGCAACAAGCACAATTATATTGCAGCTAGTGGCTGGGTACCCAGACTCATGCACACTGAAAGGGAAATAATTAGACGATATAGTTTAATATTGCTATTTGCCCTTTCTCCCTCAGCACCTGGGAGCCAGGTGGCGACCCCGCCTTCTGCTGCCGCTGCTGGTCGCTCGTAAGGTCTTGGCCTGGAGCTATCCGCTCACCTGCTCCACTATTCAGCCATGGTCCCGCGCTCATCAATACCCATCAGGGCCAGCAGCACCTCCACTGCAGCCCACTATCAGCACCAAGTCACCAACATCCACCATGTTCCGTGCCGCCCCCTGGTGGTCAGTGCACATCATAGCGAGCAGTCCAATTCCCAGTCTCCTGGCTCAACTCCTGGTTGAGAACCACAGCCCAAGGGGTCAATTTACACATTAGGCTTTTATTATGCTAGGGGCCCAATGCACAAAAATTTGTGCACTTGGGGGCGGGAGTCCCTCAGCCCAGCCTGTGCCCTCTCGCAGTCTGTGATCCCTCGGGGGATGTCCACCTGTGGTATGCCTGGCCAGCCTAGGTGAGGGGCTGATGGCTGTTTGCAGCCTGGCCAAGCCCCCCAGTGAGGGCCCTCACCCCACAGGGGTGTGGCCAGCCTGGGTGAGGGGCTGAGGGTCATTTTAAGGCTGCCCACAGCCCCTTCAGCGCTTGGGTCCCTGCTGGGGTACCCGGCCAGCCTGGGTGAGGGGCCGATGGCTGTTTGCAGCAAGGCTGGCTGGGGTTTATTTAACTTCTAAAGTTGAAACTTTGTTACTTTAACCAGAGTCCAGGTCGGGTTGCCCCTGACAACCCAGGCTCTCAGCGCTTCCTTGAGCCCAAAACTGGAAACAGGTATCTGAGGTTTGTTTATCTTCTATAATTGAAACTATGTTGCCACAGCCAGCCTAGGCAGACAGGAACCTTAGCTTCCTCCATCATCTCCTGCTTATTCCAGCTCCATGGCTGCCAGCTACCATCTTGGCTGGGTTAATTTGCATACAGTCACTCTGATTGGCCGGTGGGTATGGCTTGGTTGGTGGGTGTGGCTCAGGTGTCTCAGAGTGATGGTTAATTTGCATATCACTCTTGTATTAGATTAGATAGGCTAACTATGTATGGTACTTGAAATATCAGACACAGCCACAAGATTGTCTAACCACTATGTTATACATAGAAAACGCATAGAAAATAATACTGAATGTGAATTGCAGTTTAAAACAACAAAAAACCAGATACAGGCACACATACATACAAATAGAAATGTAACTCACACAGACACAGGCCGGTACAGATAGATATATCATCCTCTATATCCTCGCAGCACTGCACTTTACCATATTACTGTTTTAGTGTGCTACCTGTTTTACCACACTCTGAAATCATCTTATTGATCTGTTTACTTATTTGTGCTCATTATGTTCCACAGGGCCAGGGACTGGTAGCTCCAGTTCACAGCAGGAGGGCTGGCGCATAGCAGGGCTTCAGTAAACATTTAGATCAGTGATTAAAGTTCTCTTCCCATATCTGCCTAAAGCACTCTTCTCCTCCCTGGATTAAGCGCAGCATGTTTGCATCATACTGATTTGAACAGCAACTCCTGAGGCCCCAGGCCAGGGCCCCCTACCCATTTGCACCCTCCAAATTCACATCAGTTCCAGCACTTGTCATGTTGCTGGCTTTTGAATGTGGTTCTTCCCACTAATATATGAAGACAAATAGACAAACAGGCAGCTGAGAGCTTAAGGTTTTTAATCAACAGAATCCAGAGCCTGCCCCCACCTGGGTCTTGGTCAGAAATCAGGCTGTACTCAGAAGGTCACAGTCTACCTGCAATGAGGGTGGGGCAAGAGGGCTGGGGAAGAGTAAGAGAGGGGTTAGGCCAGGGTAGGCTGGGCATGGGGGTGAGGTGCTTCAACCATAAGATAAAGTCCTTGCTCCTCCCCACTTTCTACAACACCGTGAACAGTCGAGCTCCTAATAGAGAGGTAAACCAGAGGCCCTCCCTCCTTCCACTCCTGCAGTGCAGAAGCACAAGGCCCTGGGTTGGAGTCTTACCAAATCTAGCATCCTTTCCCATGTGGCTGTCCCCTGGAAGTCATGGCAAGCTTGCAATTCCAGCAGGCGTCAGGCCCTCATCCTTGGGGAGACAGGGTATGAGCAGTGCCTAGGCCCCTTCTCCCAGATTCTCTCCCTGCCTCCATGCCCATTTGTCCCATTTCTCACTCACTTTGGAGAACACCCTTCCATCTCTTCCCATGGTATCCCCCCTGGTCTGCTCCCGGGATGAGGTCAGCAGCTGGGATTTATCCCCAGGAAGATCCAAATCTTGTGGTAGCTCTGCCTCTGTCTCAGGGGACTGCAGCTTACCCTGCAAGGTGTATAGCAGTTGCAGGAAGGTCTGGCGCCTGGAAAAAAGAGCTGGGTGTGAAGGGAGGAGCTTCAGCCGGACAACCCCAAGCCTGCAGCCCATGGGCCCAGTCTCACCTCTGCAGCTTGTCCCGCTCCTGCCCCGCTTGCTGCTTCAAGGTTCCAAGTTCCTGACACAGCCGCTCAAGCTCCTGCTGAGTTCCTGCCTGACGCTGCCTCATCTCTGCAGAAACTTCCGCTAAGTGCTGCAGACGCTTCTCCTACCATAAGTGAGAATGCAGACGCGGCTCATCAGATGCTGAACAGCCTCTGCCCTAACCCCTTCAGCCTCGACAGCATAAACAGGATAATAACACTCACTCAGTCTGCTATGTGCCAGACACACTTTAAGCACTTGCTATTTTAGTTGCTTCATCATCCTAACAACTTTACTTTTTTAGGGCAGGTGCTAAGATTGCCTCCATTTCATAGATGAAGAAACAAGCACAGAAAGTCAGGTGACTGCCCAAGGTCACGCAGTTGTAAGCAGTGATGCCAGGACTCAAGCCCATGCCGGTGCCGACACATACCATAATCCCGCAGAGGAAGAAAGGAGATGAGGTTTTCCTGGCAGAGCACTTAGTCTACGCGACAGGATGGTGACAGAAAAGGATATTTTCTTAGGGGGACGGACGACGCACCTGTTGCAGCTTCCACTGCTTCTGGGCTATTCTGAGTTTCTCCATGGCTACTTGCTTCTGCAGGCGGGCAGAGGAGGGGGGACAAGAGGAGAAAGAGTTTATTTCTCGGGTTGCATGCTCGCCGGTTCCCTCCTCCTCTCTGCATGTCCCTCCCTCCCCTCACCCTGGGTGCACCTTGGCCTGGAGCTGGTCAAGGGCCTCGCGGAGCTGTGCCTGCTTCCCTTGGGCCTCCTCCATCTTGGGCAGGGCTTGCATCAGGGCCCGCGAGATGGCTTCCACATGTTCTTGGTAGGCAGCCTTCAGCTCTTTCCACTGCTCCTTGGCTGCAACTGCCTTCTGTCCTGAGATGAGCCACCGGAATGAGAACGTGCGTGAAGGTTGGCCTGCTGGCCTGAAAGACTGGGTCCTCGGTCTTCCCAACCCCCTCTCCCAACCCCCTGAGGACTCACGGCTCCTGTCTTCAGAAGCCAAGGGGTCCAGGCCCTGGACAATGTCCTCCTGAGCCAGAAAGTTCTGCAGGAAGTCCACTACCTGAAGCTGGCTGCAGAGCAGCTTGTCCTTCTTTCGGGAATCCTGTTGGGGGGGTCGGGGGGAGGGAACATCCTTACCTCCTTGTACCACAGGCCAACAGGGCTGCCTTCCAGTCTGCTCCCCATCAGTGCTGCCCAGCCTCTCAACAGAAGCCAGCAGCAGCCCCTGGCTTACGAAAAACGGGCTCACGTACCATCACAAACTCAGCCAGGATCTGTCCGGGGACCTCTGCCTCCTCCCGCAGGCCTACGGGCTCCAGGATGTTTGCCAGCTTGGCCAGCGCCCTGCAGGGGCGAGGAAACAGGGGCAACTGCAGGCTCCTGGGGGGCTAGAGCTGGAGCACTTCCGAGCACACGCAGATACGCGTACCGAGGCCGAGTCTCCTCTGCCCAGCATCCGCACACTGGCCTACAGGGCCCTCTGCGACCCGGAATGGAGTGTGTACGTGGAGGGCATGTGAAGGGAACATGTGAAGGGAAGTACCCTGAGCACCAACAAGCAGGGCAAAAGGGGATAAGGAGTGTAGGGTGGGGAGCGCCTCGCTGAAGGGAAGCCATTTGGGTCACGGGAATGTGTACTGGGGACGGGGACGGGGAAAAATAATAAGGCAGAACTGATGGGCGGGGGGTGCCCTCCAGGCAGAAAGTACCCCCGGGCTAGATGCCCAGGCGCAGCTTCCTCCTTGTCAGGGGCGGGAGCGGTCCCGGGAGGCAGGGATGAAGGTAAAAGCACCCCGTAGGCGAGGGCGTGGGACAGGCGAGGCGGATTGACAGGAGGGAAACATCCCCGCGGGGAGTGCACACGGGGAGTGGCGGGCAGTCCCTACAGGCCCTCGTCTTGGAGGGACAAGGCATCTCTAGAACCTAACACTGAGGTCTGGGGTCCGGATCACGTCCCCGCGGGGTCCCGGAAACGGGCACCTGACCTCGGGGGCCGGCGAGACACAGCCCGGCCCGCCCCAGGCTGGCACCCGGCGCCAGACACTTACTCTGCGGCTGCAGCCTCGGCCTCGGACTGCGCCGCCTCCATCCTTCCCAGCGCGGAGCTCCAGCCCGAACCCTCCGAGCAACTCTTTCCGCTTTGGATCCACCGCCAACAACGCGCCGGGACAGGCGATTGGTTGCTCGGCTAGTGGGCGGGATCAAGGAGCATCGTGCGCTCTGATTGGCAGGCGCTTACGGCGTTGGCGCGCCGCGCTGTTTGGCGCAGGCGCAGTGAGAACTGGTCTCGGCGGGCGCGCTGGAGTGCTGCGCTTGCGCACTAGCCTGTAGGCGGAGCTGGAGCCTGGAGGAGGTGCGTTAACTCGGTGGCTTGTGGCCGGTTCATTTTACGCTGTGCGGAGGGAAAAGCTTCGCACCGACTTTGGCTTTTAGAGGAAACGCTCAGCATTAGTTTTATTAAAAAATAAAATAAAATTCTGAGAAATAGAGCACTGGGTCTGTCTTCCAAGACACTTGGCATCAGTAACGAAGAACAGTGCTCCTGGAGACACAGCGAATAAATGGTATCAGTTCAGAAAGCTTTACTGCCTTTAAAGGTTTTCCGGGATGCGGTGCTGGGAGACAGAACCCAATTACCCGAGTAAACTCGAATTCTGGGGAAACCAAAGCAGGTGTTCGCAGTGGCGTTTAGGAGCAAGGAGAGAGATGCTCAGGGAGAGAACTCCGTTCTGCAGTTTTCTCAAGTGTTGAGCTGAGAACTGAGCAAACGGTGTCTGAGGACAGTGCCCGAAAAGAGCTTTAAATATTCTTAGAGATCATGTAAGGTCAGAAATCATAACTGTATCCACCAGTCAGGCTGGAAAACTTAATCCATGGGGCACTGGGTAGATACACAAACTGGTCGCGCCTTAGTAGGAGGGAATAATTAGCCCTAAGCTGGTTACTGTTCCAGAGCCCCTAAGGAATCTTGAAAGCAAGACCCGAGTGGATCAAATTGTTAACAAATCGCTTCAATATACCGTACGACAGACCAAAGTTCAATAATATTTGTAGAAATGCAAAAATGTTCAACAGTAAGATACAGTTTACAATACCTGGCATTCAATTAAAAAAAATTGTCAAGCTGGCAAAAAGAGAAAGAAAAGAAAACCCATAACGAGGAGAAAAATCTGTCCCTAATCAGCACAGAAATGTATGTTAGAATGAACAGACAAGGACATTAAAACGCTTTTATAACTATTTCATCTGTTCAAGAAGATAAGCAGAGCTGTAATAAGAATAAGGTTAATGTGGAGTTGGATGCACATGTTGCTGCTGAGGATGTAAAACGATGCATCTGCTTTGGGAAAGAGCTTAACAGTTTCTCAAAATTTTAAACAAAGTGGCATATGAACCACAATTCCACTCCTAGATATATATGTCCAAGAGAAATGAAAATGTGCACACAAATCTTGTACACACACGTCCATGGCAGCATTTTACACCAGGGCCAAAAAGGTAGAAAAGCCCAAATATCCATCAGCTGGTGAATGTTAAAATCTATAACCCACCTAATAAAATATTTTCAGCAATAAGAGAGAATGAGTAACTGGTACATGATAAAACATGGATGAGCCTTGAAAATATGCTAAGTAAAAAAAAAAAAAAAAAAACAAAAAAAACAGTTAAAAAGGAGCAAATATTGTATGATCCCATTCATATGAAATGTCTGCATTAAACAAATCTAGAGAAACAAAAAGTAGTTTAGTGGTTTTTCACAGCTGGGGGCTGACAGGGTTGGGAGGTGACAGGGCAGGGGCTGTAAATAGAAGTGGGGTTTCATTTGAGGTGGGAATGAAAATGTTCTATGATTATGGGAAGATTGCACAATTCTATACAAAAAGCCATTCAGTTAAACTTTAAATGGATCTCAACAAAGCTCTCAAAAAGTTAATCAGAAATACGAAAAATAGTAAAGACAAATCAAACTGTAGAGGTGACCATTACAATGTAAGAGATGAAATTAAATGGGAGTAATAGCAGATTAAACATTGTATAATAAAAAATAAATGAAATTAAAGGCATAGCCTTAGAAACTAACAGGAATCACAGAAAATTAAAACAGAATGAAAATGGCAAAGCACCATGATCTCTGGGACACTCTAACAGCCTAATGTACTTGTAAATGGAGTCCCTGAAAGAGAGGCAAGGGGAGAGGAGAAAAAAAAAACAAACAAAACAAAAACAAAAGACATCAAACATAACGAAATTTAAGAAAACTATAAATTCACATACGAAGCCGTTCTACTAAACCTGAGCATAAGGAACATGAAGAAAACTATACCAAACCATACATGGCTTAAAACTACTGACGTTACACACAGAGAAACAAAAATAGTTTTAAAAATGTCATATTTTGAATAAAGAATTTGCAAATGTATAAATTGCATGTGTTTACAAATTTAAAGAGTGTTTGTTTGCCACTCAGCAAACTTCAATGCCCTCCACAAATGGTATCTAGGAATTCTGTTGTTGCTCAGTCATCTTCCTCTGTTGCAGAAAACAGCACAACCAGTTAGGAAGTAAGGCAAATTTCCTTAAGCATATGATTGATATGGGGGTTATATTTTCATTATTAAGATGGAAACATCTATTCAGTCATGGAACAAGTTGAAAAGAAGAAAAAAAAATAAAGCATCTGTTTCTGGAAACAGACAATTTTCCCCATTCATTTTGAAGCTTTTATTGTGTAGTGCATGAGAAATGGTTCTGAAAATAGTATTTATGAACACTCAAATGGAACATCAACTGTTTTATTGGGATACATGAAGTGATTATGGGGGCAGGTTCATCTGAGATTCATAGAGCAGTAAGTAAATATAAGTAATGAGTAAAGACATTTTTGCAATTGTCTATGGAAAATAAATTGCCTCTGGTACTTTATAAAACATTAAAAACAACATATCATGCATTGAGAACTGATTTCCAATTGCATAGAAATTTGTTTTCTATGTCCAGTTCTCCCAGCTGTGTTTTAGGATTTAAGTTGTATATCCAGATCTTTTCTGCCCGGTGGCAAAATCATATAAATGAGTCTTGGTAAATCCAATGAATAAAACATGATATGTGCCTAAGTGATCACCATACTGTCTAGTAACCATCTGTAATCATGTAAGGTTATTATGATACTTGAGGCCCAGTGCATGAAATTTGTGCACGGGAGGGGGGGGGAGGCGGGGGGGGAGGCAGGGTGTCCCTCAGCCCAGCCTATGCCCTCTTCAATTAGGGACTCCTTGGGGGATGTCCAATTGCTAGCTGTGGGATTGGGCCTATACTGGCTGTGAGACATTTCTCTTGCAATCCAGGACCACTGGCTCCTAACCACTCACCTGCCTGCCTGCCTACCTGATCTCCCCTAACATCTTTGTGTGCCTGCCTGATTGCTCCTAACCACCTCTTTGCTGGCCTGATTGCCCCTAACTGCTCCCCTGCCTGTCTGACCACCTCTAACTGCCTCTGCCTGCCAGCCTGATCACCCCTAAATGCCCTCCCCTGCTGGCCTGGTTGCCTGTAACTGCCCTCCTCTTCCAACCTGGTCACGTCTAACTTATCACCTTATCACCCCTAACTGCCTCTGCCTTGGCCCCCTCCACCTTGGATTTGTCTTTTGCTTGCAAGGATGTCCATATGGATGTCCAGAAGACATTTGGTCTAATCAGCACATTACTCTTTTATTAGTATAGATTATTGATTATATTCCCTATGCTGTATATTAATTCCCATGACATTTATTTTATAACTGGAAATTTGTATCTCACTTTATTAAGTATATTAATGATAACTAGTATGTCATAAACCTGAAACTAATATACTATTGTATAGTAAATACGTTTTAATAACAAATAAGTTTAGCCCAGACCAACACTGGTATATTTTTTGTCTCTGTAAGAGAGTAGCCTTTTCTGGACATTTCGGAAACATACAATAGGTAGGTTTGTGTGTGTGTGTGTGTGTGTGTGTGTGTGTCTGTTTTGTATCTGCTTTGCTTTTGCACAGGTTTTGAGAATCATCGATATTGTAGCATGCATCAATAATTTGATCCCTTTTATTAATACAGTAGAGGCCTGGTGCACAAAATTCGTGCACTGGGGGTGTTCCTCAGCCCATCCTACCCCCTCCCACATATTGAAAGCCTTCAGGGGGTGTCCTACTGATGGCTTAGGCCCGCTCCCTGCTACTCTTGGGGAGTGGGCCTAAGCCGCAGTCTGGCCTCCCTTTGTGGGAGGTGACCAGACTAATGAGGGGGAGCCACCAGCCCCATCAACCTCACTGGTGCAGCCACTGCCAGTCACCACAGCCACCAAGGTGTTTTCATCAACACGGACTCCAGTCCCTTCACCATGAAGAAATGACAACTTTCTTTAGGCATTTTCAAGATGTGTCTTTCATAGGATATGACATTTCTTTCTTTTTTTTTTTAATCCTTACTTGAGGATATGTTTCCATTGAGTTTTAGAGAATGTGGAAGAGAAGGGAAAGACAGAGAGAAATAGCAAACTGATAGGAACACTTTGATTGGTTGCCTCTTGCATGAGCCCTGACCTGAGCCCTGGCCATTGAAAAGCCTGCAACCTAGGTACATGCCCTTGATCAGAATTGAACTCAGACCTTGCAGTCTGCAGGCTGAGGCATTATGCATTGAGCTAAACCAGCTAGGGCAGAATATGACATTTCTTAGCCCTCCAGCAGTGGACCTTCATTTTTTTTTCTCTAGGAGTGTGGTGGAAAAACCCTAGATTGCCTTTAGGGATTCTTATTACCCACGTTACTAGGAATATTACTAGTGGCATACAGGGAGTTACTAAGCATATTATCAGTGGCATACAGGGAGCTTAGCCAATGAGCAGTAAGAAAAGGGGTTTCCTCTGTAGTTCACTCTGATCACCAGCTCCACCCCTGCCCCTCCAATCCCAGCTTCACCCCAGCCCAGGCCTGTAACCTCTGGCCAAGGATGCAGGCCTGGGCAGGGGACCTGCAGAAATTGCCAGCTCTGAGGCTGCAGGCCTGGGTAGAAGACCCCCAAGCCCCTCCAATTGCCAGCTTCACAGAGCCCAGGCCTCTGCAATCACCAGCTCTGACCCTGCCCCCTGCCATTGCAGGCTCTGCCCTTGCCCCACTACAGCCTCTTGCCAAGGCTACAGGCCTGGGCAGAGGACCCCCAGACCCCTACATTACCAGCTCAACCTGTGCCCAGACTCCTGGGATCGCAGGCTCTGTCCCTGCCCCACTGATCACCGGCTCTGCCCCTGCCCAGGCCCTGAGATTGCCAGCTCCATCACTGCCCCACTGTAGCCTCCGCCCAAGGCTGCATACCTGGGCAGGGGACCCCCAGACCCCTGCTTTGCCAGCTCCACTGGTGCCCTGACCCCTGCAATTACAGGCTTCGCCCCTGCCCCTCTGATCACTAGCTCTGTGGAGCCCAGGCCCCTGAGATCTCCAGCCTTGCCCCTTCCCAGGCCTGAGGCCTCTGGCCCAGCCTTATGCCTGGGTAGAGCACTCTCATACCTCTCTGATCACCGGCTCTGCCCCTTCTTCCTCCGATCACCGGCTCTGCCCTTGCCCATGCCTGAGCCCTCTGGCGAAGGCCTCTGGCCTGGGCAGGGGACCCCCAGCCCCCTCTGATCACCTGTTCTGTCCCTTGGGCCCCCTGCCTCCCCTGCCACCTGCCTGGCTAACAGGCCTGACCACTTCAGTGGTGGAGCTGAGCTGGACTGGGTGCCACCATCTTGTGGGAATGGGGGCGGCCATCTTTGTGATGGAGTGATGTCTAATTTGCATATTACTCTTTTATTGGATAGGATTCTAATGTATGGATATACCAAATACAGTTTATACCAAATACAGTTTATCTGTTCAACAGTTGATGGAAATTGGATTGTCTCTAGTTAATAATTTTTATGAATAATGCTACTGTGAACATTCCCTTATAATTTGTGTGTGTGGCCTTAACAAGTTTTGCTCAGTGGACAGAGCATCTGCCCGTAGACTGAAAGGTCCCAGGTTCGATCCCCAGTAGGGGGTGTGCAAGAGGCAGCTGGTTGATGATTCTCTTTTTGATATTTCTAATTCTCTATCCCTTTCCCTTCCTCTCTGTAAAATCAATAAAATATATTTAAAGAAAAATTTTTGTGTGAACATATGAAGGCCATCTTTTCATATGTTTATTATCTATTTGTATATCTTCTTGGATGAAATACCTATTTGAATATTCTGCTCATTTAAAAAAATACTTGATTTTTTAATGTAGAGTTGTAACAGTTATTTCTATTCTACATACAACTGTTGTTGTTTTTTTAAATCAAATGTATGGTTTGCAAATATTTTTCTCCTGCCTGCAGCTTGTCTTTTATTTCCTTAACATGTCTTTTAAACTATTAAGAATGCTTTGCCTAGTTGAAGTTATAGAATTTTTTTTGCTATATTACCTTCTCAAAGATTTTCAGTTTTAATTCCCACATCTACACTTATTATTTTGAGTTAATTTTGTGCATAGTGTGGGGTAAGAGTCTAAATTCATCTTTCTTCATATAAACCTCCATTTGTTACAACACCTCTCATCAATAAAACTATTATTTCCTCAATTAATTGTACTTGTTCTTTTGTCAAAAATCAATGCTGTTTCTTTGATCAATGCTCTTATTCTTACAAAGCATCACATTGTTTTGATTTTTTCACCTATTTAGTTCATTTAGAAATTGGGAAGTATATGCCTTAAAACCTTTTCACCTTTTACAAATGTGATTGGCTAACCTGTAACCTATAATATGAACTTTGTATTATAAAGCGTATTATCATATGCTGTTTTTAAATATTTCTACAGAAACTTGAGGCTCTGCTAATCTTTCCTCTTATTGGTCAGATTGAATAAATTCTATAGATGTGTTCTCAAATCTAGTGATTTGGTCCTTTTCATCAATAGTTTATTGAGTACATCTAGGGAGATTTTTTAAAAATTTCATTTATTGTAGTTTTCAATTCTATGACTTTCTGTTAGCTCTCTTCTATAACTTCTATTTATTTCCTGAGATTTTCTGTTTTTGTATGTTTTAAGAGAATTTATGGCTGTTTTCTAAAGCATGTTTAAGATAGTTGCTTTTAAAATTATTGTCAATAAATTCCACTATTAGATTCATCTCCATATTGGCATTTGTTGATTGTCCTTTCTCATTAAATGTAGTTCTCGTGTTTCTTGGTACAATGAATGATTTTTTTTTTATTGTATTCTGAACATTTTGTTTATTTTGTTAGGGGACTCTTGTTTCTAAGTAGTCTCTCTTTTTTTTTTTTAAATCAGGCAATTGCCCTGTTTAAGTTTATTATGTAAGTTAGAGTCTACTTCTCTGAGCTTTAATCTCCATAAAAGTTTAGTTTGAGTCCTTGCAGTGTTATTCATGTCTGCTTTGTTTTCTGGTCCTGCTAAGACTCCTGCTCAACACCTACTGGTGCCATCTGTGGGGTCAATGGCAATCTCCTGGGCTGAGGGAAGATGCCACTGGACTTAGTCTGTTTATGCCACTGGGTAGAAGCTGGGGAGTCAGAGGGCTTTGCTACTGTGATCACTGTGAGAAGATGGGGCCACTCTCTGGGCGCTCGTACTGGATTGGGGGGTAGGAGAGCTCGGACTGCTCTGTAGCTGCTGGGAGAGTGTACCGCTCACCTGCCCGGAGTTATGCAGCAGGCTCTGCTGCTGCCACTGCTGCTGGTGAAGCAGACCATCCTAGAGGCCTCATTTGTGGAGAAGTCGGGGATTCTCACTAGGTCTCTGTGAGCCTCTGCTTTTCCAGTCGTTTGGTCAGGAAGAGCGGGTTTTCCCTTTCCGTATTCTCCTTTTCTCTTTTTATTTCTGCACCCATTGATCATTCCTTATTGCAGGCCTCGCCACTATCCATCCAGTCCAAGGTACATGGGAAATTAAAAACAAACAAACAAATCACCATGCTATTCCTCAAATCCTGTCCACATTCTTCTTTTTAGCGTTTAGAGTCTGTTAAGTAATTTCCAGGGAAATATGTTTATACTAAGAAGGAAAATAGCCTTAGCTATTACTTTTATAGCTGTTGTTATAACTTACCTTTTTATATACTTAGATACTTAGAAATCACCAGTGCTCCTAGAATAAGCTAGGTGCTTGGCAAAAAAAAACACACATGTGAATACATGCATTAACAACTAAATGGTTGTTTGAGTAAAAGGAAGGAGGGAAGTAAAGAAGGAAAGGGAAGGTAAAGGCAGAAAAAAGGTCCAGCCGGCATGGCCCAGTGGTTGAGTGTCGACCTATGAACCAGAAAGTCACTGTTGAATGCCCGATCAGGGCACACGCTCAGGTTGTGGGCCGGATCCCCAGTGCGGGGCATGCAGGAGGCAGCCAACCAATGTTTCTCTCTCATCATTGATGTTTCTATCTCTCTCTGCCTCTCTCTTCCTTTCTGAAATCAATAAAATTTATTTTTTCAAAAAAAGGGAGAACAAGCGAAAAACAAGGGAAAGAACGATGCTGTTGTCAGTGGACTGTTCTAATAATAACATTATATATTAGGAGTAACCTCAGTTTCACTTGTGTGACTAGCCAATGTAGAATTATTGGCAATCAATTTAAATTTTGTAAACTTATATTTTCTCATTTATAAAATAAAAGGCTTTGCTTAAAACTTGTTATCCCTTCCAGTCATGTATGCTGTGGATCTCAAAAAAATTCTGAAAGTCACGGTTAATGCTCTCCTTAAAGTGGTCTGCTGTCAAGCTTATAGTTGTAACCCCTGGGGCAGCATGCAAACCCTTTGACACAGCTGTGAGGTAGTGGGAAAAAGCAAGGCAATGGAATTGGTATAAAACAATTAAGGGGTTATGTACATTTCTCCAATCAATGGCATATGCAGGGCATGAATCAAAGAGGCTGAACTGCCAAAAGGCTCAACAGAGCTTTTACCTGTGAGCAGCTGGTCACACACTTATTTTTCCAAATATGTTCACATATTGAGAGAAACCACCCACTAGCTATTATCTTTGAACATCAAGGACAAACCAATGTGTCATGACTAATGCCTACCCCACTGTTAATGCAGTCTGTGCCTTTGTCTGAACTTGTGTTTCCAGTCTAATGGATATTTCATTTAACTGATAACTCTGCCTGTTGATATACCATTAGCACCTAAACTTTTTCATGTGACAAATCACTGGGAAGGTGCTGAAGATGCATCTGATTACTCTTTAGGTCTCAGCTCACTAATGGCCTTATATAGAGAGTATTATCCAAATCTTGTAAGTGAGAAGAAAATTGTCAACAGCAGAGAAAAACAAAAGTGCATCATTAAGCTTACTGTTAGGTAAGGTCATAAATATATTTTATACACATACAGGCATGCATACATTTACCTGTAGTTACAGATGTGTACACTACTGTAGCATGCTTCATCATAAAATGGCATTACGGTTGCTCTTTTCAGATGCAAGGACAGACTGTTCAGAGTTGACATTATGATCGCCTTTTATAATTTATTTCCTGAATGTAAGCAGAACTTTCTAAAAAATATTGCACCCCTCCTGCAAATTATAGGTTTGCAGCAACCCTGCACGGAGCTAGTCAGTAGGGGCCATTTTTTTCTAAAAGTATTTGCTCACCTGTCTATTAGGTGATTGCTTGGGAGACTAAGTACTTAAGTATCTTACTAGTCCCTATATATGTACCCTGCTTACCACTCTTTCAAGTGTGTTCTCTTTATTCTCTCCTTCTCACTCAGTCATTTCCTCACCCAATACCTCCCCACTGCAAAGCAAAGCAAGGTTTCTTTTATTCTTCACCTTTATCACATACTCTACCTAATGACTAAAATACTCCATGTTTATTTGGAAAGGAACACTTAGATTTCATCCTGAGCTTTGACATCAGTTCTGGGAAGCATTTGCTGTTGATTCAGACATATTAGGTAAGTGCTCCTTTTCTGCTCTCCCTTATTGCTCTTAGCATCCGATAAATATTTCTGATCACATAGTTTTATTTTGTTTTCTTTAATTGACTTTTTAGAGTGACAGGAAGGGGGAGAAAGAGAAACATTGATATGAGAGAAAAACATCAATTGGTTGCCTCCCGTATAATATTATACAGTCTCCATAGTCCAAAGCCCAGATGAATTTTTAACATCTTTCTTAAATTCCTTTTTTAAATTATAAAAATCACATAACATGAAGTCTACCTATAGATACATTATATGACGTGTGTAAAGTAGTCAATTTCTTAGAATCAAAAAATAAAATGGTGTTTGCCAGAGGCACGAGGGAGTAGGAAATTGGAGGTTTTTCAGTAAGTATAAGGTTTCAGGTAAGAAAGATGAAAAACTCCCAAAGACCTGCTTTGTAACTACATGCTTAGAGTTAACCCTACTGTACGGTCCTACTGCGTTTGGCTCCGTTTCCGGAGATTTATTTGGTTCCTTTGATTTGGACCATGTTTCAGTTACCTCATGAGTTTCATACTTGGCATCGGAATCCACACATTGGAAAACAACAGCCCCCTCGCCCCGTCTGGGAACTGGCTTCATACAGGAAAAGATCTCAACTAATCAGGCCGCTTTTGAGGATCTTCCAAACCTTTTCTGAGGATGCATCTCCTCCGGACTTGTGCATCTAATTAGAGAGATCTGCCGTCTTTTCCTGCCTCTGCCTCAAGCCACTGAGCTTTCTGCAGCTGCCAGGTATGCAGGGTATCTGTCCAGTCAGTGCTGCACAGCAGATGAGACAGAAACCAGTGCCTGGAGCAGCACCAGCAAAGGCCAGAGCATTGAGGTCATGGGCCACTCTGCTCTTTCTCCAGCCCGGGGAAGGCATGAACGAGGCCCTTCACCCAACTGTGAATGCTTGTAGAGGGATATGTTACATCATGTGTACTTGACTTTTAACGGATAGGTCTGAGCAACAGAATTTAACTTCAATACTTTAGCTTATGAATTCTTTGACAAGTATGTGGCTCATCTTATAGAAATTGAGCTGTGCATATTAGATCTTGATTATATGGGTGTCAAGGGCTTCAGCAAAGTTTCAGGATTTGGGAACATGCTAACAAGGTGATAGATGATCTGTATGTGGCATTGTGTGACCACCACCCAAAATCAAGTCAGTCTCTTAACTATGGATCCAGTTCTCTTTCTATAGCATGATCCTCTTGTTAAGGGAAAAAAATATTTAATTTAATAAGGAACAAAGAGAGCACAATGAGAAATACGTTCTGATTCTCTAATGGAGCCGCTAAAGAGGCAGAGGTGGTACTTTTGGCAAGGATACTTCTCTAATCACTAATTCTTATGTAAATTACTGACAATAATTCTACTTTACAGAATCCATAGACTTGTTAGTAGGGTTAGATAAGATAGAAAATGTAAATAAATTAACAGTGTGCCTGGCACATAGTTTTTAATATTCGATAGTAATGTTACTTTCTGCATGTCAATTATGCAATAAGAAAAACAGTTCAGATTATCTGATATTATATTGTTCATATCCTCAGAATGCTGCTATGGGAATTCTGGACAGAGATATGTCCATTAAAGCAGGTGGGAGGATAGACAATGAAAAATATTGCTAAGTTTGTGAACTTAGCACAATTATCCCAAAATGAATGAAGAAATAGAATGAGGAATGCATGTGGATATTTCGTTGACTGAAAAATTTCAAACTGAAATTCAGTGTGTAAATTATTCACTTTCCTGATACATATCTTATATCTTTTTGCAAGCAGGTCACATTTTAACATGCCATAATTATAGATATCTGGGCTAATGAAAGCACAATGAAACTATAAGCCCAGGGGGAAAAAACAAGGGCAAAATATTTTGGAATTTAAATAATGAAGGAGGACAGGGTCATCTGCTTCAGGACAGATCAAACTTGGCTTATAAAAAATGGGAGTGGGAGTAGAAGCTCTTCTCCTAATGCTTTTGATGATCTTCTTAGTACCTTATTAAATTAAATAATTTGTTACCCTTAACAAGAGGATCATGCTACAGAAAGAGAACTGGATCCATAATTAAGAGAATGACTTGATTTTGGGTGGTTGGTACATGATATCATGGAAATGTATATTTGAAACCTATATGGCAGCAGTTCTCAACCTGTGGGTCATGGCCCCTTTGGGGGTTGAATGACCCTTTCACAGGGGTCGCCTAAATACAACCTGAATATCAGGTATTTACATTACAATTCTTAACAGTAGCAAAATTACAGTTAATGAAGTAGCAATGAAAATAATTTATGGTTGGGGGTCACCACTACATGAGGAACTGTATTAAAGGGTCGCGGCATTCGGAAGGTTGAGAACCACTGCTATATTGTCTTATTAACCAATGTCACCTCAATAAATTTAATTTTAAAAAAGAAACTGGTACCTAGTCTTATATCCACCTTCACTCAACTGCATGATTTTGAATGAGCTTCACATCTACAAGTTGAAAGACCTTCAAGTATAAAAGAAAGGAAACAGGTTCCATGACCTTTAAAGAACCTTAGACTCTAACACTTGACGATGTTATTACTTTTGATTTATCTTCTGTTCTGGTAGTGTTTCCCCTTTAAAATTTCAGCGGTTTCTGGAGAGTACAATGAGAAATACATTCTGATTGTCTAGTGGCGCTGCTGTAGAACTGGAGTCAGACAGTATAAAATGGTCTGCTGAAAAGTTTGTCCCCTAGCAAAACAACATCAAATACATTTTGGGGGCCTATAATTTTCACCTTTGGGTAAACACAAACATATTATTTGTACTCAAAAGAAATTGTTCCCATTATATCAATGCAAACCACAGGGAAAACTGGTGATTGGTTCTTCGGTTAACACTGGATTCATCAGTCATATGTAACATGTAAGTCATCAGTATAAAGGAACTTGGATAATGAGTTAGCTACGCTGGAGATCTCACAAGTAAACTTTGGACATTTTCAAAAACATGAACACTGATGCAGGATGCCAGTTTGTTAATTTTTTTTTGCTCTCCAACCTACTGTCTTTTACTCTTCCTGAAAGGAAGAACAGAGACTAAGAGGGGAAAAAAATGAGTCCTACCTTCCCCGGTAAGTTTTTTTTTTTTTCTTTCTAACTTCACCCTACATGCAATTTATACCAATAGTTACCTCTTCTCACAAGTATATAATAAAGATTACTGAGGTATATTTGTAAAGTTATCTTTCATTATTATTTCCCCATATGTTAGACTGTTGAACTTATCTCTAGAGATTCTATAATTATAAGCATTGCCAAATAGAAAGAAAATATTATGTAGAAAAAGGAAGGATTTTGTGTATTTTGGAAATTTCATAATAACCATGTTCCTTAGATATGTTGGAAATTTACCACCTTTATTCCCTTTGAGAAAGGATGGGATGCCTACTTTAAAAAGGATGTGATTAATACAACTTTCATAAGTGTTCGTTTAGTACATTACTATTCTTTAAAGCTCCCAATAGGGCTAACCCATCTGACTACACAATGAAGTGGAAAAAATAACTCATTGAACAAGCAATAAAGTAGAAAATAACCCCAAGTATTCTAGATCCCAAGTGATAACTCATTAGTTGTGTTCTGATCTGAGTCACTTCCTATCACTGGCTTTTATGTCTAAAATGAGAATCATAATTCTTTATTAGATTGAAGGTAAAAAAATTATACTAGATGTTCTTTTGAGGCCTTAGTTAGTTCTGATAGCCAGATTTTCAGACTAAAGGTTGCTGGAAACTGATTGTTTTCACCAACCTTGGTTGCTCTGAAAGGTCAGAGCTATGCACCCATTAAGTTGAAACATTGTTAGTTAAAGCAAACCCCCACCTGTTAATTATATGTAAA
>PVJC01014545.1:0-36291 GCA_004026665.1 Murina feae
AGAAAAAGGAAAGTAAAAATTATGAACAACAAATATATATCAACGAGTGAATCTAAGAATCAAGTGAATAAAAAATCTGATGAACAGAATAAACTGGTGAATAGAATAGAATCAGAGGCATAGAAAGGGAGTGGACTGACAATTTTCGGGGGTTAAGGGTGTTGGGGATGCGTGAAGAGACTGGACAATAATTGTACCCTTATGGATGAGGACAGTGGGGGGGCAAGGACAGAGGTTGGGGTGGGAAATGGGAGGAGGGGAGCTATGGGGGAAAAAAGAGGAACAACTGTAATAATCTGAACAATAAAGATAAATTAAAAAAAAAAAGATAATATAATTGGCCCTATCTGGTTTGGCTCAGGGAATAGAGCTTCAGCCTGTGGACTGAAGGGTCTCAGGTTTGATTCTGGTCAAGGACACATGCCAGGATTGTAGGCTTGATCCCCAGGAGGGGCATGCAAGAAGCAGCCAATCAATGATTCTCCCTCATCATTGATGTTTCTCTCTCTCTCCCCCTCTCCCTTCCTCTCTGAAATCAATAAAAATATTTTTTTAAAAGAGAATATAATTGGCCTAAGTCACCTGCTTAGTAATGAACTGCTCTTGGGTCAAATCATTATCCCTGGTTTAATTACCCAAGTGTAGAAAGAACTGATTCCCACACTATTAAAATGGGGCTAGCTAGGCCAGTTTTGTTTTTGTTTCCTTAGGCCAGTGTTTTGAGAAGAGTCTTTTTTGAGGACATACCCTCTTTGTGCTCATGGCACAAGGGATGCCCTAAAACATGCTTTCTACATAAACCATTAATTATAACTATTATTTTCTATATTGAGAATTTTGAGTATTACATGTTGATAAGCATTTTTTTGTTGAGGTGAAATTCACATAACAAAATTATTTCATGTATACAATTCAATGGCAATTAGCACATCCACAGCAATATGTGGTAAGCCTTTTGTAACCATGTAAGCATGCAGATTTCCAATTTCTCCAATTTTCTTTTTTCTTTAAAGATTAAGTAATTAATATATATCTATATAAAACTCTAATATGCAAATCGACCAAACTGTGGAACTGGCAGTGGTGTAGGGCAGGGTGGCAGCAGGCCAGCCAAAGCAGAGGGGAGCAGGGACCCCGATCACCCTGTTGGTTGCCCCACAGATCGGCCCTAATCACCAGCCAGGCCTAGGGACCCTTCCCGTGCACAAATTTCATGCACCAGGCCTCTAGTATTTTCAGAATATAAGTAACTTAAAATCAATCAATCTGACTGTATAAGTGGCTTGTTATGTAGAAATTCTTGCTGTGAAAATTGTTGCAGATATAGCAGCAAGGGAGTAATGTACTTTTATTTATTTACTAGAGGGCCAGTGCACAAAAATTTGTGCACTCGGGAGGGCCCCTCAGCCTGGCCTATGCCCTCTCGCAGTCAGTCAGACATCCCTCTGGCAGCCTGGGAGCCCTTGGGGGATGTCCACTTGCAGGCCTAAGCTGCAGTCAGACATCCTTAAGCACTGTTGAGGAGGCGGGAGAGGCTCCCACCACCACCACTGTACTGGCAGCCATCAGCCTGGCTTGTGGCTGAGCTGAGCTCCCCCTGTGGGAGCACACTGACCACCAGAGGGTATCTCCTTCACTGAGCATCTGCCCCCTGGTGGTCAGTGTGTGTCATAGTGAACAGTCATTTCCAGTCATTCTGCTGTTAGGGTCAATTTGCATATTATCCTTTTATTATATAGGATAGAGGCCTGCATGGGTGGAGGCCAACTGGTTTGCCCTGAAGGGTGTCCCGGATCAGGGTGGGGTCCCACTGGGGTGCCTGGCCAGCCTGGGTGAGGGGCTGAGGTCCGTTTTCAGACTGGCCACATCCCCTTCAGGATGGGGGTCCCTGCTGGGGTGCCTGGCCAGCCTGGGTGAGGAGATGATGGCTGTTTGCAGGCTGGCCATAGCCCTCAGTGACGCAAGCTCCCAGCAAGGCTGGCTGGAAGCAGGTATTTGGGATTTATTTATCTTCTATAATTGAAACTTTGTTGCCTTGAGCAGAGGCCACAGCTGACCAGGGCAGGCGGGAAGTTCCTGCAAACCTGCTTGCTCCAGATCCATGGCTGCTGGCCGGCATCTTGGTTGGGTTAATTTGCATATAGTTGCTTTGATTGGCTGGTGGGTGTGGTTTGGCGTGTAGTGGAGTGACACCAATTTTCATGTTTCTCTTTTATTAAATTAGATTTTTTTTTTGAAGAAAAAGTGGAAGAAAGGAACATTCCTTTATTCTTTGAAAGTGGCTTTCCTGACAGAATATAGGGCCCAAAGCCTCTCCTCTTCTCAGAATGACAGCAAGAGTGGTGCCCCTTTCTCCAAAATAGCCAGTGAGTCAGGTGCCTGCTCTGGACTCTCCCAGAGGTGGTGGCCATTGGAAGGTTGCACGGGAGGTATTTTTCCTTTGGTGGTTGGAGGGGATGGAGCCAAAGGGTGAAGGTAGGAACTCATGAACACAGAGATGGTTTCTGTCAATATAAAGATAGAAGATGCTGTCATGACCCTTGGGCTGTCCCAGGAAGGCTAGAAAACACAGGAGACTGACTTCCTTGTCTTTAGCACACATGAAAAGTGACTTGAGAAGAAAAGAGTGGCTCTGCTGAGATCTGCTGGGCACTCACTGAGCTCTCAAAATACAAAGGTTTCATGGGCATATGCTTGTCAATACTTATCAAACTTGAAATATAATGTACCATTCCTCAAACTCCATTTAAAAAACAAGTTCAGGTAGGGTGCTCAGGTAAGAGATCTCAGCTGCTGGTGATGTTTGTGATCTATCTAGAACTTAGTGGTTCTCAATCCTGACTGCATATTAGAATCACTAAAGAGTGTTAAACATATTCATACTTGGCCCAGCTGGTGTTGCTCAGTGGTTGAGCATTGACTCATGAACCAAGAGGTTACTGGTTTGATTCCCGGTCAGGGCACATGCCCTGCTTGCCTCGATCTCCAGTAGAGGGTGTCTAGGAGGCAGCCAATTAATGTTTATATCACTCCATTCCCCTCTCTCTCAGAAAAAAATTATACATGGCACTCCCCATTGAAGAAGCTTATATTTAATTGGTTTGGTATGTGACCTTAGCAGCAATGTTTATTACAATCTTCCAGGTTATTCAAATGTGAACCCAGAGCTGAGATTCATGACTGTAGGTTAAGATATTGTATATACTGTTGTCAGGGGGCACATTTTGGGAATCCAAAGAGGAGCAACACCCTGACACAGGGAGAGAATCCCAGAGAACCACTTAAAGAGGGAGAGAGGCTTGGGTAGAGAACAGGTGAAGCTGCCCAAGAAGCCATGGGGAAGGCGGAAAGAAAGGAGGAAATAGAGCCTGATGCCACACGTGTGCTAGGCTGATCTTGGCTAAGATGGGAAGACAATCGCCACGGGAAGGAATTTTTATTGGTAGAATTCTGACGATAGAACAAGTAACAGGCCCAGGGCAGGCAATGCCGCTGTGGTTTGTGGTATCTTTCTAACACTTTAGCCATCTAGGAACGTCTAGATTCTTGCTGCTCCCAAAGTGACCCATGGCCTGACAGATTTCGCAGCTCTTGGGGGCTTGTTAAAAATGCAGCATCTCTGACCTGACCCCAGATCCACTGAAGGAGAGTTTGCATTTTAACAATACCCCCAATTCATTCAGATGCACATTAAAGTTCAATAAGCAATATCTAGATCTTAATAGAAAGACAGCAACGTATTCATTAATGGAGATAAATTTTCTCCTTAATAAGAAGATGTGTTACAGCAGAAGACACCCTGGACTAAGAATCAGAGCTTGATTGTCTAGACTCAGATCCTCCACAACCAGCTCTGTGGTCTTTCACATTCTCCTTAGTATTTTTTTCCAGCTTGAAGTCTCTCATTCATTCATTGAGAGACATATAGTATGATTTAAATCCTCTGTTCCTTCAGGTCTGTGCTTTGAAGGGGAAAAAAATCAGAGTAAGGAGGATAGGGGCTATTCTGCCTAGGCTGCTCCGAGACGATTTTCTGCTATTTGAGCAGATGGCTGAAGCAACTGAGGGTTCCAGTCATGTAAATGAATATCTGTTAATGAATGTAAATGAGTATCTGTTAATGAATGCAAGGGAACTTCAGGCTAGAAAACTAAAGGAGAAAAGAAAATAGCATAAAGGCCATTAAAAGGGTCAAGTTATAGTCAATACATTTAATAGAATACTATGCAGACATTAAGAAAGGTGATATCTATTTGTACTCTACAGCATGGAAAATTTTCCTTAACAATTTCTTAAGTTTAAAACAAGCAAGTGTATAGTTTCTCTTATTGATATAAAAATGTGTGTGTGTGTGTGTGTGTGTGTGTTTGCTTGCCTGCATGGGGGTAGGGGAGTGCAATGTATATAGAGAGAAATGTCTAGAAAATTAGTCTCAAAATGTTCATAGTAGTGGTTTTTTAAATGGTTCAATTTCCAGTGAATTTTTTCAGACACAAAAATAAAGATGATCAAATGGTATTTATTACTTGTCTCACCATAATGTAAATTCCATGAAAGTAGAAACTTTACTTTGTTCATTACTTTATCCCTATTATCTGGGTACATAGTAGATATTTAATAAATATTTGTTTAATGAAAGAATGAGCCAAAAAAAAGGAGAAAATGCAGAGCCTGTACAGGGGCTAAATAATAGTTTATAGGTATGTAGGAGAGTGATGAAGATACTGTAGACATCTGAGCAGGGACTTGAATCACAGCATAAAACTTTGGACTTTATTTTTTAGGAAATGAGTAGCACCTGCTCACTGAGATGAAAGGGTGGTGGGTGGATATTGTGTAATTTATCAGCCATAACCTAAAGAATGTCTTTCTCCATTTCTTGCAGGAAGAAAGGAAGGAAGGAAGGAAGGAAGGAAGGAAGGAAGGAAGGAAGGAAGGAAAGAAGGAAGGAAGGGAGGAAGAGAGGGAGGAAGAGAGGGAGGAAGGGAGAAGGAAGGAAAGGAAGGAGGGAGGGAGGGAGGGAGGGAGGGAGGGAGGGAGGGAGGGAGGGAGGGGAGAAGAGAATGGAGAAAGGAAGAAAAAAGTAAAAGAAATAGTCTCCATGAATAAACAAGATACTCAGATGTCTCCTTTGGGGCTGCTAATTGATGGGGAATTTGGAGCCAGCTAAGGCTCGAGGGCTTGACAGTCACTTGCTGGTTGACAGAGGCCTTGAAAATGTTTTCATTTCCCTGTTTCAATCTGCACGCCACCATCTGCCGCGCTGTTTCCCAGAAAGGCTGCCATGGGGGGGGGGGGGGTAGGGGGGGAATATAAATGGCCAGAAAGCCAGAAACTCACTCATGCCTACACAAGATAGACTCCCAGCCAAGAGGAAGCTTCCTTCCCACAGTTTGTCTTCAGGACTTGGCACTTTTTATACCAAGCCTTATGTGGGCAAGGCCTTATGTGGACAAGCACAGGTCACTGAGTTGAGTCCATTGACCGACGCTTTGATCTCAACATCGGTGGACAAAATGCTGTGCACTGTCTCAGAGAGAAGGGCTTAATTATTGCTGAAGATAACTTTCCTGACACTCACGCCATCTCCTTCGCTCCAGCTCCACCGCAGAGGAGTAGTTTCCTTTAAATGCAAGTGCTACCCCATTGCTCCTCCACTCCAGACCCTTCACTGGCTCTCCATTGCCCTCAACTCAATGTTCACAGTCCCTCGCATGGCTTCTGAGGTCCTGCCCATCTCCCAGGCATGTCCACCTCGGGCCACTCTTTCCCTTGCCCACTATGCGCCCTGTGACCTTCCTTCACCTCAAAGATGTCATCATGCTTCCTAACTCAGACCTTCTCTACACAATTCTTTGGCCTTGGGATTGTACTCCCCTCTTCAGGACCCCGGTCAGCTCCCACACTTCCTTCATATCCTGGTATAATATGGGACACCATCCTCAGTGTCGTGCCCCAAAGCATACTGGGGGAATGTTAGGGGTTCTCGAAGCACCCACTTGGTACTTCTGTACCATATCGCACAGTTACTTGGTGAATATTTGTTTTCCCCTTTGGGTAGACTAAGTGGTTTCCAGCGCAGTGCTGGCCTAAGACCTTACTTAAACTTTCTTTTTCAGCACTATTGTCATCTAGTGGATTATAAATGCGTTGAATGAGAGAAAATTGAGATTGCCAGGGCGATAGCTGGAGGGCACTGTGAGGTTGTTAGCTCATAGTGCCATACAAAACATTAGACGGGGTGACTTAAACCGCAGATATTTATTTCTCATAGTTCTGGAAGCTGGAAGTTCAAGACCTGGGTGCCAGGATGGTGATTTCTGGTGAGAGCATTCTCCAGCCTTCTCTCTGAGTTCCCACATGGTGGGGAGAGAGCCCAGGGTGAGAATGGGAGTGCTCTTGAGGTCACCTTATACCAGCAAAGGCACTAAGCGCATCGCAGGGTCCTATCTCCAAATACCATCACACTGGGGGTTAGAAATTCAACATAGAAACTTAGGGGAACACCAGGCAGATCATAGCAAGAGTTAAGCAAAGACATTGTATGGTGGAAAGTCCTGAGCAGGCTTTAAGCCTGATGCCAGCAGAAAAGGGAGGGATGAAGCTTCAGGAGAGTGGGCGTAGGAGGTGGAGGAGAGCTGCAGAGCACCGTTGAAGACAGGAGCTTGGTTTAGGAGGGCAAACTGCTCCCACTCTGACCGGCACAACACCACGTGGCCTTTTCTGCAAGGAGCAAGGAGCTAAGACAGCTCTCAGCTAATGGTTTCTTATATCTTAGAAACCTTTTGAAGCGGTGTGCAAGGGTATCAGCGGAGGGGTTTGCATGGTTTGAGAACAGTGGAAAGGTCTGTGGAGAATAGAGAGCTAAGTCGGGAGACACTGCCCAAAGTACAGTGGATCAGGAGAGTGTGTTCACCTTGAACGTTTGCAGCCCCTGGGTGCCTGGTGCTATCAGATGTGTCTCCATCATCATTCAGCATCTGCAGTGGGAAGCAGATAGGTCAGCGATCTTGATCCAGAGCTGGGGACCTGGTGGAAAGCAGGCAGGGGGACTGAGAACATGCACTAGAAAGTACTGACGGGAGGGACAATGGTCGTATTGGGGTCCCAGAGATGGGAGGGCACTGGTTGATGGGGAGAAAGTACAGAGGGGGAGAACTTCTGTGTGAAGGGAGTGATGGCTGAGAGACCTGAGCGGTAGGCATTGTGGCCACAAACGGGCTGTTTAAATGCAAGGCTTCAGAGGAGGAGCAGTTCTCACTCATGCCACTGCCCAGCACAGAGCGTAGGCATGAGTCGCTGAAGCGATAAAATTCCCGGATATTCGGAAGATCAAGATGAATCCATCAGAGTCAAGAGTCTAATGCTCAGAGCAGGCCAAGCGGGGTAAGGAGCTGCCTCTCTTGCAAAATCCCCTCTTCACGAGTGTTTCCTTGCAGGTGCCCCAGCGCTGATTCCCTAAATAACCTCTCCCTCTCTCTCCTCTCCTTTCACCTGTCAGCGCTTCAGCTTCACATCCTGAAGCTCTTTGGGATTGATTCAGAGACCGAAAAGATAGAGGAAGCAAGAAGCTGATAAAGAGGGGGTTGCACAAGCCATTGCAATCCGGGAATTTGGGTGACATTGACATTTATCTGATATGCAGCTTCTGTTCCTGGCCCCCAAAATGAACTGAAAATCTTTGCCCTCTAACAACTGTGCTGTGGGAGACCTTTGGAAAAATCTTCCTTTAGGGTCTTCTTTAGGGCCAGCACAGCCACATAAGCAGTTTCCCTTTTTACTGGAGAGGTTGGGATTAATAGTTACGATAACTATTGTTCTCCAGCAGGATTAGAAAACACCCCAAGACAGTCTTACCTACTGGCAGACGTCACTAAGAGATCATGACAGCTTTCATTGCAGATGCTGGAGAGAATTCATTGTCCAAACTGGGACACTCCGGGGAGAAGAAGGGAATACGAAAAAGAATTAAATGTAAAATTACTGAAGTTTTCATTTATTGACTATTTGATTTATCTTATTGGTGGAACTATAATTCTATTCTCAAACTATTTTCAGAGTTCTTTCTAAAAGTAAAGTTTGTGTCGATTAAATCAAAATAAAGAGAATATATACTGATTTTCTGAATGTTTTAAAAAATAAATAGGAAAATTATTCTTGGTATATATTGATATAATTTAATTGGACTTTTTTAGGCCATATGTATCTTTAATACTATACTGCTGATATGTTTATAAAGAATACATTTTTGAAATATAATCTAGTCTTCATTTTAAATAAAATTACCCACAGTCTCCTTGTGTGTTGCATTTGTGGTTAATAAATTTGCAATTTTTGACATTTTTTATTGCTCCTTCTAGTGAAGTCAGAGCAAATTCTGAGAAAAAGGAGGATTTATTTTCATTTGCTTTTTTCTTATTGAAATGTTTAACTCCAGCCCAAATATTTTTACAGATTCTGTTGCTTTGTCCCTATTCTTTGACAAACATTTTTATGACAAAAGTTGTTAAATAAGTTGACCCTCTGATTCTTTTGAATGCTTTTAAAACAGAACAGCAAAGAAATGCCAAGCACGCTTCATGGAGAAAATGGAAGGAGTCCTTTATTAGACTTTGGTTAACCAAGGACCCTGGGAAGAGATTTCCAAATCAGAGTGAAGTGACACACAGGGACTTTGCTTTTATAACCTTCTGTTCCCCCCCCCCCCCTTCGAGGCCCTGGGGGAAGGCCACCCCCCAGGATGGTTCTGAGCTGGCTGGCCCCAGCACAACAGCCTCCTGCCCTCCCTCAGGGCAGGGCTTTGTTCAGTTTTATGGCCTGACATTCCTTGCAAGACCAGCTTCCTCTTCACTTTACCTTATCTAAATCTTAGAAAATAGTAGACCTTCTCAATTTCATTCCACCAAAAGATTCAGCCCAAACTTGGAGATATCCTAAAGATAAATTATAGAACTTCAAAATTGAATCTACACATTTTTTAGCTCTCCTTATGTAATTTGTTCAGTTTCTCCCTCTGTTTTTGTAGGGATGTGTTTTACTTTCCTGTCACAACCTTTGTTTTCAGGGAGTTTGCACAGCATTTCAAGAGCTGTTTGGTTTTTAGGGGCTTTGATATTCCACTGACTGACTACTCTGATTAAAGATGTCTACTGATTTTCAGCAAAAGGCAATCAAATATGCATGGCTTGTTTATAATCCCATTTGACATTTTAGAACACTAGAGTGATTTCCAAAGTAGTTCTTCAAAAGCACAAACATTTCTGAAATCCAGGTGGTGATGGGCAGCAAAGAGAGAAAGTGAATTATTACCATTTTGAAACATTTTATTTATGTCTCACTTATTCAGTGTGTATGTGTGTGTGTGTGTGTGTAATGTAATGTAAAATTTGGCAATATGTCTTCAACTTTAATTGACAGACTATCACAACTTCTTCAGATGAATTGTGCAAAATCAATGTATACAAATATCTATTTCAAGTTCTGCTATCTATTCCAAACGATTCATAATTTAGCAAGAACATTGTTTTTATCATGACACTTTGCTTCACCAAAATTATCCTTGTATTATCACTCCAAAATGAATACCTTTCACTTAATGGGGAACTGTATAAGTGTGTATATTCCCCCACATCCCGCATGGTTCAGGGTTCAGGATCTGGGAGAGGAGCCACATACAAATGAAAGAAACAAGAGATAATTTGTAAAATGGGGGTCAGGCGAGAGCCCATCCCAAGTGGATGGACTCCGCATGTGCTCAGGCCTCGCCAACCTTTTATTCAGTGTGGGATACACCCATAGCCCTTAGGCAGGTAAGTTCCAGTAACAGGCAGACTATCTCATCAGTAGGGATTTACATGACTATTTGGTGGGGAAGTCGCTTCAGCTACCTTTGTCTCTGACCTTTGCCAGGGCTTCAAGGCTCACCAGCATTCGGGCTCCTTGTCCGCACCTCTCTGCTAGAGAAGACAGTAGGCGGCTTCCCACAGGGAACATTTTAACCAGAAGTCCAATGACTCATTCTCAATAATGTGAGATGATTCACTTCGGCAAAATGACTTCTAAAAGCTTTGAATGAAAACACCTGAGCCCATTAGTAAGCTTAACCGAACATTTCTTAAAAGTATCTGATAGCACTGATATAAAATTGGCTTCATTGCTCTGTACGCCAAGATTTTCTTCTGATGGTGAAGCCGACACATGAATTTCCTGTGCATGTGCAAGAAACCACAGAATCCAAAATGAGTAATATTAATGTAGGAGAACGATTATTTTATTTAATTGAAAATCGTGTTTCACAAACTGAAATGTAACCACACCTTCTGCAATGTTATGTGTGGTCAGTGGGCACAGTCATCTTAAAATAATTACTAGTCTGAATAATTACTAGACTTAGAGCGGAATTAAAAGCTTCTGGCCATTGTAACAAGTGTTCACTTGTGCTCTGTGGGAGGGAAGCTCGGCCTCTCTTTCCTACACTTATTGCAAGTGTTACTAATCGATCATCTTCCTCATTTCCTACAACTTGCACCTGGCAGCCTGGTAGCTTCATGCACCTTGAAGACTGTGGTGAGAGCACAACTGGGGAGAAAAAAAACTTCATTATTTTTCCCACCAAATATTTTTCCCACCTGTGACAGGAAGGAGCTAGCTTTCCCTAACAGCACGTGTCAGAGCCCACTTTTTTGTTGTGTGTGGGTTTGTTTTTTCCCCAGCAAGTGCTTTGCATGCTTTATTGGGAATAGAGACTGGTTATAGCAGTCATCTTTCAGTTTTGCCACATGTTAAGGAGACAACTCTGCTCACTGAACATGCATCTCACATGCTACTAGACAAGACCCTGGCAGAAGCTGTAAATACCAAGTGCAGGTCTGACAGCTCCACCTCAGTTTCCTTTAACACAGCCATTAAATGCCACATCACTACAAGATAAAATATCCAGGACAAGTGCAAAAGCAGCAGAAGTAACCAGTGCTGTGGCAGGCAAGACACATTGTCACCCCAATGACCTCTCTCCGCCCAATCTCACTGGGAGCCGGTGCCACACGATGGGCATTGACCCATAGGATGAAACTCCCTGGCTTCCTGGGACAGACTTTCTCTGAATGTCATCTCCTTGGTGTCCAAGCATCCACCCGCCGGAAAAAGCCATAAACCATTCCCCCACCCCAGGTGGAGCCTGACTGCCCTGACCATAAATGGCAATATCCTGGAACTCCTTGCTCATCCATAGTCCCTGGGGCCAGCAGCACTCTGGGGGGAGGAGGGAGGAGCTCCATACATCCCAAAGTCCACTTCCTCCTACCCAACCCCTCTCTTCCCTTACCCGCCCCAGGCCTTAAAAACGCAGCCCAGTTCAGTTCGGGTGCGGCCTCACTGGTCTCCTTCCCTTCCTGGGATCCGTGAGCCCGTCCGTTTGCTCCTAATAAAGCCTGGATAATTTTCCATTTGGCTCAATCTTTAATTCTTCGATGGCTTAATTAAACACTTGGTTCTATTCTGCTCACAGGGAACCAGTAAGTCTTTATATTCTCAGTGCTTTTACATCAGGATTAGAAGTGTTCTTTTTTTTTAGTTTATTTTCACCTGAGGATATGTTTATTGATTTTAAACAGAGAGCATAGGGAACAGAAAAAGAGAGAGCAAAATATTGATTGGTTGTTTCTTGTACATGCTGAGGATCAAACCCAAAACCTCAGTATATGCCCTGACCTGGAACCAAACCTGAAACTCTTTGTTGTATGGGATGATGCCCCAACCAACTGAGCCACTAGCCAGCGCTGGAAGTGTTTCTCATTAGATTGTGGGGGCTCAATACTCTCCATTCCCTGTCAGTCACAGATCCTATGCCACGTGTAAGGAGGCCATCCCCGGCACTGCCTGCACTTCCTCTCCATCAACTGAGTCATATGCTCCCAAATCTGTCTCTGCCAAATTGCACTTGTTATTGTAACTATTTAAAAATTGCATAAGTTGATGAAATGTGATTGCAAAAAGAGAATCACTATTTCTTAGAAAACTACAGTGAATTCTTTGGAAAAACTCAATAAAGGCAAGTCACTAAAAAGCTCATTAACTTCATAAGAGTAAAACCAGTGTCAAACTGGAGAAAGAAATTTGCCCAGACACACAGTTCCAGGTGCAGAACTGGAATGCAAGCCCAATAACCTCGTCAGTGCAAGAATAAACCCAAACCAACACCTAGATTCAATCATTAAGTCTGCCAGTGTAAACAAAACTGTCAACCAGTTATTTCATCTTTTGGTGAGTTGCCTTAGGGGTAGTTAGTAGTGTGGTGGGAATGTTTGCAGTGAGAATGCTTACAGCAAAGATGTTTATGAAAAGATGCTTAATATGGCCCAGACAGTGTGGCTCAGTGATTGAACCATAAGGTCACAGTTTTATTTCCAGTTGAGTCACATGCCCTGGTTTGGGACTCAATCCCTGGTGTGGGGTGTGCAGGAGGCAGTCAATCAATTATCCTCTTTCATCATTAATGTTTCTATCTCTCTCTCTCTCCCTCTTCCTCTCTGGAGTAAAAAAAATACACACACACACACACACACACACACACACACACACTAGGGGCCTGATGCACAAAAATTTGTGCACTTTGGGGGGGAGGTTGATCCCTCAGCCTGGCATGTGCCTCTTGCAGTTTGGGACCCCTCAGGGGATGTCCACCTGCTGGTGTGCCCGGCCAGCCTGGGTGAGGGGCTGATGGCTGTTTGCAGGTGAGCCAAGCCCTCCAGTGGGGACCCTCACCCCATGGGGGTGTGTCCAGCCTGGGTGAGGGGCTGAGGGCCATTTTAGGCTGCCCACAGCTCTCATTGACACAATTTCCCAGTGAGGCTGGCTGGAATCAGGTTCTGGGGTTTATCTCCTACAATTGAAACTTTGTTGCCTTGAGCAAAGGCCCAGTCAGCCGAGGCAGGCAATTTCCTCCATCACTGGTGCAACAGAAGCCTCTTGTTTGCTCTAGCTCCGTGGCAGCTGGCCACCATCTTGGATGGGTTAATTTGCATACATCCACTCTGATTGGCTGGTGGGTGTGGCTTGGCTGGTGACCGTGGTTTAGGTGTAATGGAGTGAGGGTCAATTTGCATATTACTCTTTTATTAGCTTAGATTTCTTTCTTTTTTTAAATTTTGTTTTATTGCTTAAAGTATTACAACAAGTGTTAGATAGGTCTCCATTTTTCCCCTTGACCTTCCCCCCTCCTCCCCTACCACCCAGTGTCTTGTGTCCATTGATTATGTTTATATGCATGCATACAAGTCCTTCAGTTGATCTCTTAACTCCCCCTCAATCCTCCTGAGCCTTCCAGCTGTAGTTTGACAGTCTGTTCAGTGTTATTCTGCCTCTGTATCTGTTTATGTTCATCAATTTATAATGGTCTTTATTATCCATAAATAAATGAGATCATGTGGTATTTTTCTTTCATTGACTGGCTTATTTCACTTAGCATGATGCTCTCCAGTTCCATCCATGTTGCTGCAAATAGTAAGAATTCCTTCTTTTTTATAGCAGCATAGTATTCCATTGTGTAGATAGATGTACCGCAGTTTTCTAATCCATTCACCTACTGATGGGCACTTAGGCTGTTTCCAAATCTTAGCTATGCTATGAACATAGGGATGCATATATCCTTTCTGATTGGTGTTTCTGGTTTCTTGGTATATATTCCCAGAAGTAGGGTCGCAGGGTCAACTGGGAGTTCCATTTTTAATTTTTTGAGGAAACTCCATACTATTCTCTTCAGTGGCTGCAACAGTCTGTATTCCCACCAGCAGTGCAGGAGAGTTCCTTTTTCTCCACATCCTCTTCAGCACTTGTCGTTTGTTGATTTGTTGATAGCCATTCTGACAGGTGTGAGATGGTACCTTATTGTTGTTTTGATTTGCATCTCTCAGATGAGTAGTGACTTTGAGCATGTTTTCATATGTCTCTTGGCTTTCTGAATGTCCTCTTTTGAAAAGTGTCTATTTAGGTCCTTCACCCATTTTTTGATTGGATAAAAGATGCTCAAGGTGAAAATACTTAGAACTCAAATGAGGAACCAATGTTATGAGCCAGGAAGCAAAGAGCAACAAGCATTTTTACACTGACCTCAGAATGCGAGACCCACCAAGTCCCAGGCAGACCTGCTGGCCTCTTCTCTTTTTACCTTAGGCCAGACCCAGGGTCTGCCACAGGGATGGGCCTGAGAGAATGTGGTGGGCACTGGATTGAAGGGAAGGTGGAACGAAAGGGGTCAGAAGACACTAGAAAAGGCCTCAGCAGATCAATAAAAGCGTATCTCATGACTTGCTTCTTTGGATCCCCTTAGGATGACACTAATTATTACCAAGTTCACAATGGTAATAACTCACGTTACCAGCATGCATCTATGATTTCATGGTATGTAGACGATGTTGAATTTTCACACTGTGAGGATCATTTAGTCTGAGATTATGTCTTTTCTACTTTTTTAAAAAGTTTAATGTTGTTATTTTTAAGTTGAGATGGTTGGTAGGGTATTTTGAAGTCTCTTAATTGGCTAATAAAAGTTGGCCACCTTTGGTGATCCTTTAATTTTAGCTTTAATTGATTGGCCCTGGAAGCTAATGCCCAGGTGACACATAATCCACTTTTTAAACTTTTTTTTGTCCCACCAACATGCAGTGAGTGGCTGCAAAGTGCAAGGTGAAAGGAACCCTTCCTTTGACTCAGAGAGCTTGTGGTCTTTGGATCACATTAGTGTAACACCATGGAGGCTGCAACACCATTGACTCGGGTGGTAATGGAGCAGTAAGAGCAGAGAGATGGAGAAAGCCTGGGGTTCACAGTCCACCACGGGGTCACTGGCTCTTCTTGGTGCTTACAGAAATGGCCTAACTCATCATTAAATGTTGGAGCCCATGGGGAAGTAAAATTCACTACAACAAACATCCCATTGTTCAAAACACGTATGTCAGAAAGTAAAAAGGCAAAATAGAACTGAGTTTAGAATAGCAGTAGACCAGCCAGAGTGGCTGAGTCGTTGAGCATTGACCTATGAACCAGGAGGTCATGGTTCAATTCCTGGTTAGGGCACATGCCCAGATTGTGGGCTCAATCCCCACTGGGGGACATGCAGGAAGCAGCCAATCAATGATTCTCTCTTATCACTGCTGTTTCTATCCCTTTCTCACTCTTCCTTACTCTCTGAAATATATATATATATATATATATAGAGAGAGAGAGAGAGAGAGAGAACAGCAGTAGAAGTAAAATATCCCAGATTCCAAGATTTATAACTGCATATGGAAGAAAGTAGATATAAACTTTAAACAGACACTTAGTAAGCACACACATAGGAAAGAAAACTGACACGTGATTTTATAAAACAGGTACATGAGAGTTATAGTAAACCCTTTAATATTCCCCAAGACCTTAAAAAAGAATCACAAATCAAAATATTATTAGTGACATTTATGATGCATTGTAATAGCACAAATTGACCAAGCAGTGCATGATATACAGACATAGAATACAGGGATTATCAGTGGAAAAGGAGACTATGAGTTTTGGGTATATTTATATGAGCAAATGCTCTCTAGTATACTGAACCTCTAGTGCTAAAAGTGGAAAATATAAATGGTTTTGTTGTTTGAGCTAGAGAAATGTTTGGATCTGATGTGTTAAAATCACAAAAAAAATATTTCAAACTATTCTTCCAAGTACTTTCTCTGGGGCTGGATGGGGGTAGGGAAGAGGAGTTCCTCTGGAATTGACATTTGTAAACATTGTGGTGAAATGACATAAAGGTTTGCTAGTTTTGAGAGTAGTTGACAGTGCCTTGAGCAAAGGATACATTGTGTTACAGCATGAAATGCTCACTGCAATTCCAACAGATATCCAGGCAATTGAGAGGGACATCAGCATGACACTTAAAAAAAAGAGGCTAGCCTCCAACACGTGCAAGAATTTGCATTCAAAAGGAAAAACATAAAGCAAGCGTCATCCAAACTCTCTCCTTCTCCTGCTTCAAACTGAGAATATTGCCAAGAATTAACATGACTGTTTTACGTAATGTAGACAATTAAGAAACATGCACTCAAAGCAGTTAATGTTTGCCGCCAGCACATTGCTTTCTGCTGATTTTGACTTGCAGGTCATTCTCTCGGTTAAAAAAAAATAAAATTTGTGTAATCAATTCACTGAATTAACACCAGTCACTATTCACCTGGCTAAGTTAGAATTGTAGGTATTCTGGCTAGTATTGCCATTTTAATTGCAAAGAAATCATAGGAGGATCATTATACAACGAACTATGAAGGACATTATCTTTAGCTTTTAATGACATTACTTATACTAGATAGGGTACTTTAGTGGAAGAAAGGTCTATTCTATTCACACAGACACTGTGACAAGAAATTTTGATATATGTAAATATGTGTGGCACATTTCAAAGATGTGCATGCTGTTTTTTAAAAGGTGAGAAAGTATTTTTCACTAGTCTTGTAAAAAGGCACCAATATTGCAAAAAGTCTAACAGTGTGTTTTTGTAATGCTAAATTTAGTATGTGAATAAATTAAAAACAAAATTATGTAATTAAAATAGTCAATGTTGAACCCTGGTCCGTGTTTTGTCATGGTTAGAGCGTTGGCCTGCACACTGAAGGGCCTGGGGTTTGATTCCTGGTCAAGGGCATGTACTTGAGTTGATCCCTTCCTAGTGGGGCAGGTACAGAGGCAACTAATCTCTCTCTCTCTCTCTCTCTCTCTCTTTCTCTCTCTCCCTCCCTCCCTCCCTTTTTCTCTTCTTTCCATTGTCTCTAAAAATCAATGGAAAAAATATGCTCAGGTGAGGATTAAAAGAATTAAATAAAGAAATTGTCAACATTGAACTAATAATTTTAAATTGTAATGATTTCTGGTTCTTAACAAAAGCTTGAATTTCAAATCAAATCTCATCACAACAACTTTTATTGCAATGAAAAAGAAGACTGGAAAGAACTGTTTTCCAGTTCTAAATCCCATGCCACAAAATTGCCAGTTTTAAATAATTCATGGCAATGAATGTCTCCCTTAAAGCAATTACTAGAAAATTTTTACTCATATAACAGTCTCTTCCTATAAACGATACAAGCCTTGATTTTGTGACACAGTGTAAGGTGTGGTGATCAAGAAAATGGAAACACAGATTAAAAATGAAACCAGTCCTTGACTTTCTATACATTAATGAAGAATGCTGTGAGTATAATTACCACTAACAGACACATTAGCTGCATCTATGTATTTGACTGGTTTGTGTAGGAAGAGCCCATTTTAAATTTATTTTGAGCCGAATAGACAACAATCTGGGAATAGGAACAACCCCTTGAAATACGGGAGAACAATTTGATTCAGTGTCAACTGGAGATGTTTTTATCAATTATCTCCTGCAACATAACTCACAAGCGCATAGCTCATTAAGGATAAAATCTTAGTGTTTTAATCTCTAGAGCTTAAAACATACCATGCACATACTAAATGTCTGTGAAATGATGGACTTGCAGAAACAATTTTCCTCAGTGTAAATTCCTCTTTTCCCTGAGTCTTAAACAATTTATGGAGTATGATGATATAAAGACGTTACAAACAATAAAAATGTAATTATATGAAAGCACAAATTAAAAATCCTTTTCCCTAAACACATCCTCTGAGTCCCAGATGAGCATCAGTGAAGGACAACAGTGGTCCTTGCTATGTAAACTATTACCTGTGAACCCACAAGAAAAGGGGGACCATTGAATAGGCAAACAACTAATCAACAGGTAGGAGTTGTTGTTTTTTTTCCAAGATAATCAACTGTGTGATGGAAGTCAAGCCTTTTTTGCTTATTTTCTCTCAAGTAGAATGTATTTGTAGACAAAAACTTTAGGGTTTCAGGAGGCTGAATTACCTCTTTGGAATTTAGTGTGCTCTATTTAGGAGAATAATGTTGAATGTCCTAATTAGTGTCCTACTGGCTTGAGCAAATCAGTGTATTTTTAAAAAATATTTATGCACTCCCAAGAAGTAACTGAATAATTAATTTGCTGAAGTTCTGCATTTAGAGTAAACTGAGCATTTTTAGTGTCAGAATAGATTTTGGAAATACTTCTTTAGAGAAGACATTCTAATTATGATAATGTTTTCATATTCTAAAATAAAGTCAATCAATTCGCCCAACCAGGGTGGCTCAGTGGTTGAGTGTCGACCTATGAACCAAGAGATCACCAGTTCGATTCCTGGTCAGGGCACGTGTCTGGGTTTCTGGCTCAGTTTCCAGTAGGTGGTGTGCAGGAAGCAGCTGATAGATGTTTCTATCTCTCAATCCCTTTCTCTTCCTCTCACTCTAAAATCAATAAAAAACATATTTTAAAAATAAATAAAATAAAATCAATCAGTTACTTTAGCATAATAATCTTTACTTTGGGAAAGGGGGGAATCAATCATGGCAGTAATTTCCCTAAATGGTTCAATCAGTTTCATAGTTGAACCAATAATTTCATATAGGAATTGCTGATATGACTTAGTACTGCACAGGACTATGAAGAAATCATTTTTGGAGTAATATATTTAATATGCAAAGAGTTGACTATACATTTATAACTAAAATGTACAATATTCAGTTGAAGGTATGCAATAATTCATCATTATGATTGAGAAGGAAATTGGAAGTCCAAGTAAACACATCTATCAGATAAGCAATGAGATGTAAACAGCAAGACTAATTTGAAGACAAAACATGGCATAGGCATTTTGAAATGAATAGCTGTAGGATTAAAGAATGAAATAACTAACTTGAATATCACTAAGCAATAGCATTTAAGGGATTCTGAAATTTTCACCACTTGAAAATTTTCTATGTTCGTTAGGTTCCTGTAAGCTTTCCAGGATCTGTTATAAATTATTCCTTTATTCACAAATCAAAGCCTTATGGTTGACTTAAATATTTTTGTTAAGCCAAATAAGGCAGTTTGTGATTTTCTATAATTTTTATAAAGTTTCATTTCCTGCATATTGTCACATATAATTCACCTAGTTTTAAAGTGCATATTATATTACTTTTTTTGCATCTTATATTTCATATCCATTTCCTTCCAAGCATGAATAGAGCATTCAGGTGTAACTTAGGGGATTCATCATGCTAAAACTCTGCAATGCTTATTTTGCAATAAAAACATTTCAGGAAATGAGTATTAATTGTTTAACATTTTATAAGGTTAACAACAATTTTACATATACTCTAGAGTTGAACTAGCCAATATGGTAACTAATAGCCACATTTGTCACTGACTACTTGAATTTTTAATTTCAATTCATTTTCAGTTTTAAAACTTGTAATAGTTTCAGTTATTGGAAAAATTTTACATGTATTTGAGCAACTTAGGTTTATAAATCTATTTTCTCATCTGCAAATTTTTTGAAGTCTAAATATAGCAAGTATTACTGATAAAAACTTAATGTCCAAATTAAAGTGCACTTTAAATGTAAAACACCAGATTTCAAAGACTTTGCGTTAAAAAAAGAATGTAAAATTATTCTCAATAATTTTTATATTGATTGCTTCAGTATCTTGCATTATATTTCTCTTGGACAGCACTGATCTGGAGTGATATGAAAATTACTAGTTTTAAAAAGTCAGGTTTAAAATTTTTAATTTAATTCTCTTAATCAAATTTTTATCATTATGAAAAAGTAAATCAGATTTAATATTTATCCAGCAAGAAGTACCCTAATCGCCCTCTCTGCACCTTCTCCTTTCTCCAAATTGCAAAGCCCTTGCTAGCACCAACAGCAAAATGCAAAACACAGGTAGTGAATATGCAGAAATCATGCAGGAGAGCACTGATGAGTGTGCAATCAGATTAAACCTATCACACACTACAAACTCCATCTTTTCTTCCCTTCCCACTGTTTCCAGACCTATCTCTCCCCAACCCCAAAGTTAACCTTCAACTTCCTTCCAGGTTCTGCTGCGCCATGGTTTCCAGTGCAGAACAGTAAGCGATGACTCTGCTCAGCGATGTGTTTGGTCTTGTATGAATACTAGATTCTGTCCAGGCCCGAGAACTTTCATCCTTCAGGGTAGAGAGCTTCCTCTGGGAGAAAGGCTCAAACCCCAGAAGTTTGAACACTGCCACCCGGTACTTTTTGGACATGATGTTGTACAGAATGGGATTGATGGCAGCGCTGAGATAGAAGAGGACAAAGGACACAAGGTTGCAGTATTGGCTAATCTGAGCAATCTCCAGGGAGCCAGGCTCGAAAGACTTGGAAAATAAGTATCGTCCTACGTGGAAGGGCAGCCAGCAGAGGATGAAAGCAAACACCACGACAGCTGAAAGAACAACGGGAGAGTGAGCGTCAGTTCCACAAATGTCACAGAACATCATATTTCACTTGGAAGACAGTTTTGTTTTGATTATATATGGTGTGACCATTGGCTTCAGAGAACCATTATGTTCTTCCCTTTCTCATTGCTACATTTTCACCAGGATTGAGTCTGTCTGGATCAACAATTCAACCATTTTTGGGGAGCTTCCCAGTCTTTCCTATATAACAAATTTTTGAGCGATTTTGTGATTGGATATATATATTGACTCAACTGACTAGACCATTTATTCACAGTAATCCGCCATTTTACATGTGTCTGACACAACTAAGCACGTGTGAGTAAAGGTGTTGAATTCAACAATAACTGTCTGTCAGGGTTCCCTGCAGAATGGATTTCTCTGATGTGACATAGACTCATTAAATTAAAATCTCTAGTTAGGAGACCAGGACACCTGTGTTTTTTTCTGTTCTTTTTAAAGTTTCACAGAAGACAGAATATGCAGTCCGAATTGAGAACCACTGAGAACCACTGAGATGGATGATTCTTTGTCACCTACAATAGACATAAGTGTGGCACAATAGCCCATAAAACGAACTAACAATAATTGTCAGCCAACTAGGTCTTCATTTTGCCCATTTTTTCAAGACCTCTGCATTTCTAGATTAAGTTTTCAAAATTCTGAAATCAGCGGAAAATTAACAAGATATTTTAGCCCTTGAAGTACTTTAGTGATGTCAATATGTCAAGGCAAAGGAAAATTAACATCGGTGTTGGTTCACTAATGAGGATAATTAATGGCTTAAAAATGAAATAGGAGAAAATGATTAAAGTTATTCCCAAAACCACGTTGTGTAGTAGCAACTGACTGCCACAGTAGCCACATGAATATGAGAGGCCCCTGGAGGGCACTAGTAGGTTTACAATCTATTAGTCATATTGGGAGAATCACTGGTCTAGACAATGGCAATTTGGGGCATTCTTTGAATAAACAATCACTTTAATATACAGGATCCCAAGAATTGTAAGATTACAAATACAAATCATCTTGGAATGGCTTGTAAGCGTATTAAATATGCAAATACAGGAGTGGGGAAAATTAGGTTACAGTTGTGAGTATGTGAAACATTTATTCTTGTATGATTATTTACTAATTACTGTATTATTTTCCATGCAAGAATAAACTCTGTTTTGCACACACACAAATGTAAACTCTGATTTAACTGTAATGTCAATCATTCAGGGTACAGACTCTAGTTCGAGAAAAGCAAGTAGAATTAATATTTTGCTTGGAAGTGAAGACATTCTGTATTACTTCACTTGTACCAAATACATATACTTAAAGACTTGAATTCATACAGTACATACTCGGCAGACTCTAGTTGGGACACCAACTACGTTTGTTTATTCTCTGAAGGACCATTTGGGGAGGAACTGTAAAGCCTGTCGGCTTCTAAAAAGTCTCCCTTTCTCATCCTGGAAGCCTGCCCATCCTAGGTTATCCTTGGTTGTGGTAGGCTTTTCTACCTGGAAAGACAGGTAATCATGGAAAGAAATGGAGACACCAACATTGATTTGTCACTGACTTCCTCACAGCGCTGTACAAACAGCAGCAGGGTAAACAGAACTGATTCGATTATTTGATTGGAAAAAATGCTGGGCATAGAGCAAATCACAACACTGAAAGAAAAATGAACTATCTCTGACAGAATCATCCGAATTGACCAGATCTTTGGTTAAATTTACCACTGAACACGTCCTAGGTTTACTGCTTGTTTTTCTTAGTGTAACTTAGATATCCACAAGTTCTACTTGAGGCAGGAAGTTTGACCTCACCTTTAACATCCAGAGACCACAATAGATTTTTATAAAACATCTCAGTTTTGAAGCAAAGTTTCTGAGCTGATATAAAACTCATTTTAGGGAAATACATGGGCACTGCATGTTTTCATGAAAGGGAGAAAGGAAAATGGGGAAGAAAGAGACACAAAGAGATAGAGACCTAAAAAGAGTCAAGACTGTGGCAAAGTTGGGGTGGGATAATAGAGGGAGGGAGGGAGGGAGCGAGAGAGGGAGGGAGAGAGAGAGAGAAGAAATGAGGGAGGGAGGAACAGATATTTAAAAACAAGAGCAAAAAAGTTTTTTAAAAAATCTTAGAGAGAGACAGGTAGAGAGAGAGACACACACACAGGACAGAAAATGTAGGAGACCAAAGAGAGAGCTCAAAGCAGAAACAGGAGAGAAAGAATAATGGAGAGACTCACAGGGAGACAGAGAACGAGAGAATCAGAAAAGAGAGAGGTAGAGAGAGAAACAAGAGAGACAGGTAGAGTGAGAAAGAGGAGAGAGAGGTAGAGAGAGAAACAGGAGAGAGAGGTAGAGACTCAGGGAGAAAGGTAGACAGGCTGGGGAGAGAGTGGAGGATGCGCTGAGACCCACCCAGCATTTTCACTGTTTGCTTGTGGTTCTGGTCCCGGAGTGAGGTGGCCAGGGCCTCACCGCGCCGCCTGCGCCACAGCTTCCTGCCTATGAGGCTGTAGAGGACGGTGAGGCAGAAGACGGGCAGGAAGAAGAAGACGCTGGACACCCACACCATCACGGTGAGCAGCCCCGAGCTCACGGCGAACTCGGTGGCGCGGCACTCATTGGTGTCCCGCGGGTCGGTGCCGTTCTCGTGCTCCACGCCCACCAGCACGAAGATGGGCCCGGCGCTGCAGAAGGCCACGGCCCAGATGACCAGGATGACCAGCTTCACGCGGCCTTTGGTCACCACCACCTTGGCCCGCAGCGGGAAGCAGATGGCGAAGTAGCGCTCGACGCTCAGCGCCGTGATGGTGAGCACCGTGGCGTAGGTGCAGCTCTCGCTGACGAACTGGAAGAGTTTGCAGAGCAGGTCGCCGAAGTTCCAGGGCCGGTACTGCCAGAGGCGCACGAGGTCCAGGGGCATGCAGAGGAAGATGAGCAGGTCGGAGAAGGCCATGCTGGACAGGTAGAGGTTGGTGGTGGTGCGCAGCTCGCGGAAGCGGGACACCACCAGCATGGTGAGCAGGTTGCCCGCGATGCCCACCACGAAGAGCGCCACGCAGGTGGCCGTGACGCCCGCCAGCAGCGGCGCGGGGAAGAGCGGCAGCAGCGCGTCCGCCAGCGAGTCGTTGTCGGGGGGCTCGTCCCAGCCCAGGTCCGGCAGCGTGAGGTTGGGGCCGGGCTCCTCCATCCCCGTCGCGTTCCACATGCTGCCGGCTCCGCTCGAATGGCTCCGGGGGGGAGGCTGCGCTGCGCTGGACCCGCTGGTCCAGGAGGAGGGCGCCGTGGGCGCGAGAGAGAGCGCGGGAGGAGCGGGAGCGCGGGGAGGACGCTTGGGGAGGACGGAGAGAACAGTGAGGAGCAGGAGCCCAGGGAGAAGGTGACCTGGAGAGCCCGGGGCGGGCGGGGAGGAGTGGAGAAAGGGCGGCTGACACACACACACACACACACACATACACACACACACACACAGAGGTGGTGAGAACAAGGACCCACCGCCCTTTCTGGAGTCTCCCCTTCCCTCCATCCTCTATCCCACAGTCTCTCTCCCAGCCCAGCATCTGGCCGACCTCCACACACGTACCTGTCACCGGGGCAGCGCCGTCAGCCCTGCCTTGCCTTCGCGCTCTCGCTCCAGCTGCATCTCGCACTTCCCCGAGCGTCCGGATGTGGGGACCTGGGAGACCCCGCACTGCGAAACGGGAGCGCGAGGGGCAATCTCCCCAGCATGGGGCGCTGCCTGGCTACCGTGGAGCGGAGGGCTGGTCGCTCCGGGGCGGGGACGGTGGGAGCGGCGGGGACAGTGCCTACCTAGCCGAGACCCGAGTTCTCCCTCAACAAGGGGTAGAACTGGCTATGGACCTGCTGGGGAGAAGCGAGCGTGTCCAACTGAACTTGGAAAGTGGGAGTAGGGAGTAACAAAGAGGGACCTAGTGTCAGCGTTCCGACCCGAGAGGGGACCGGTGCACACCTGGGAAGAGCATCGCTTAGTCCCAGAGGCGAAACAGGCTCAGAGACGCGTGGCCACCGGTTCAAGGTCACCCAGCGAGTTCGGCACTCTGAGACTAGACGTGGATTGAGCGCCTAACTGTTCTGAATCCCAGTCCTCGGGACAGTCCTCCAACCCGGCGGTGGTAGGGGAAGGACTGTGTAGATTACTTTTGCCTGATGCAAACCTAGGGAAAGGAGGAGGGGCAAAGGGAAAGGAGCTTGGTGAGAGGAAGGTGAAGCCAGCGAATGGGGAGGAGCGGAGGCTGGACGGCTGACTAGTCAAGGGTACGCAGTAAACATGTTTTGAGGCATGATTGAGGGAGATCAGTCATTGTGTAGCTGTGCTCACTTGGGCAAAGTTATCAGCCTTTTTAAGTTCTTAGGATGCTGTGAGGATAAATATAAGCTGAGTGGCTGTTATTCGGGTTGCTATTGAGGGGCAGGAGTTGCGCCCTGTGGGAATGGGTCGGAGGCCCCCCTACACTCGCGAGGTGACTCCCCTGAATGCAGCCTGTGGCCCCTTGCCCAGAACCAGGCGTCAACCATTGAAGACTTGTGGCTGGAGGCTGCGGGCGAACTCACCAACCCACCGCGGCTCTTTCGGCGGGCCAACCTGCGGGCACCCCGGGCGAGTGTTCAGCACCGCGGCCAGCGACCGGCACGGCTCTAGGGAGCCGGGTTCCGCAATCCTCTTCTTTCCAGCTTCAGCCCCTGAGTCCCGCTCTAGGAAGAAGCTTTCCCTGGGGTTCCTCCCAAGCACAGACCCATGCGTAAAGCGGCTTCGCTGACCTCATTGATCCACACTCACCTGTCCCCGCCTAATGGGAATCCACTCACTGTGTATAAACGTGGCATTACACATGCCTTTGACAGATGGTTTCCATAATCTCTACCACCTAAATTGTTAATGCTTAAAAATCCACCAAGTCCTAAGGCTGCAAGTATGCACACGTACATGGAAGATTCCTCACCTACTGTGACACTGCAAGAGGGAGTTTTTGCTTTTGTTTTTGTGGTGTGTGTGTGTGTGTGTGTGTGTGTGTGAGTGTTTATTGATATCAGAGAGGGAGGGAGAGGGAGGGAGAGAGAGAAACATCAATGATGAGAGAATCATTAACCGGTTGCCTCCTGCACTTCCCTACTGGAGCTTGAGTCCACAACCCGGGCATGTGCCTTGACCCAGAATCTAAATGTGACCTCCTGGTTCTTAGATGGACACTCTACCACTGAGCCAGGATGTCTGGGTTGCAGGAGAGCGGTCTGATACAAGTGTCCTACTGGAGAACATGATACACAGCCCTGGTGAGTTACAGATACTGGACCAAATTGAATTTAAGGGGAAATTTATTTCAAACTACTATTTTAAAAAAAGATTACAACTAAGTCAAGCCACCAGTTACTAACAAGTTTAAAATATCAACACGTTGATTTCAACATTTCCTACCCCACTTTAGCAATAGATGTATATGTGCAAACAATCTGTAAGGGGAGAAAACTGACCGAGATAAAGAAAATTACTGTAGAAAGCTGTTGTTTAAGAGTAAGAAAAAGATGTGGGGTAAACTTGTAGTCTACTCACAGCCAAAACAATTGCTGATAGAAAACTATCCTATATAATAAAAGAGAAACATGCAAATTAACTGTCCCTCTGCTACACTCAAGCCATGCCTGCAAGCCATGCCCACAGCCAATCATGAGTGAGTATGAAAATTAACCCAATTAAGATGGCTGCAGCCACAAAGCTGGAGTGAGCAGGAGGCTTGGGTTTCCCCAGGCAATGGAGGAAGCCAATCTTCCCACCTGCCCTGACCAGCCCTGGGCTCCGCTCAAGACTACAAAGTTTCAATTATAGAAGATAAATAAATCCTAGAAGAAGAAAAAAATAGAAAAAAAGAGGAGAGGCTGGGAGCTTGGGTCACTGGAGGGGACATGGCCAGCCTGAAAATGGCCATCAGCCCCTCACACAGGCTAGCCAGGTACCGCAGTGGGACTCCCCAACCCTGAAGGAGCTGTGAGCAGCCTGAAAACAGCCCTCAGCCCCTCACCCAGGCTGGCCAGGCACCCCAGCGGGACCCCCACCCTGATTCAGGACACCCTTCAGGGCAAACCAGCTGGCCCCCACCCATGCACCAGGCCTCTATCCTATATAATAAAAGGGTAATATACAAATTGACCCTAACAGCAGAACCACTGGGAATGACTGGTCACTATGACACACACTGACCACCAGGGGGCAGACACACAATGCAGGAGCTGCCCCCTGGTGGTCAGTGCCCTGCCACAGGGGAGCTCTGCTCAGCCACAAGCCAGGTTGACGGCTACCAGTACAGCAGTGGTGATGGGAGTCTCTCCTGCCTCCTCAGCAGTGCTAGAGATGTCCAACTGCAGCTTAGGCCTGCTCCCCACAAGCAGGTGGACATCCCACGAGGGCTCCCAGACTGCAAGAGGGCACAGGCCAGGCTGAGGGACTCCCCCAAGTGCACAAACTTTTGTGCACCAGGCCTCTAGTTTTAAAAAATATATTGTGATAAAAATGTAATGTTGTCTAAAATAGCCAATTATTTAACTGCATTCAATAATTTTCTAAAATATAAACAAATCTGGCCCAGCCATGATGGCTTAGTAGTTGAGCATTGACCTATGAACCAGGAGGGCACATGCTTGGGTTTTGGGCTCAATCCTGAGTGTGGGGTATGCAGAAGGCAGCCAATCAATGATTCTCATCATTGATGTTTCTATCTCTCTCTCCCTTACTCTCTGAAATCAATAAAAATATATTTAAAAAATAAAATAAAATATAGACAAATTTGTATGTGTGATGAAGAAGAAATGGGATACTGTTGAAATTTATTCATTCACAACTCAACGGTATACAGTATATAAAGTTGTCTATAAGTGTGTGCTGTGTAGTTGGAATAACAAAATAAATAAAACCCAGACAGATTTTATATTTATAAACCTACAGTCTAGAGGGGAAAAATATAGTTAAACAAACAATTCCAATACAGTATAAGGCATGCACAATAAGTGCTGTTGAAATATGGAGAAACAATGAACGACATAGAAGTTTTAGGGAAAGCTTTCTTAGAGGAAATGTCTGAGCGTTGAGTTCTGTGAGATGAAGCAAACATGCTAACTGTTCAGACAAGGTGCACAAAAAGCACACTGGAGTAAAAGAGTCCAGCAGGTCCTGTCCTTTGAATGGTGTTGGGAGTGTTAGTATGGATTCATGGATTTTTAATATAGTCAATGCATACCCTGAATTATGGTTATTTTTTTTTCTTTCTGATGCTCTTTTTGTCTTATCTTTGGCCAGTGGGATCTCCTAGCTGGATCCAGAACCTTTTGACATGACTCACTTAGATTTTGAGAATTTACTTGCTTTGTGTCGCAATAAGGTGGCGCTAGCTTGCCTTGTAAATTCTCTACTCTAGACAGCAATCATTTATCCAAGAATCCTTAGTATTTTGTAGTGGGGAATGGCATTCAGAGAACTAAATTTGGGCAATAGGGGTGCTAATTGTCCCTGGAGCATGATGGACTAGATCCTGTGGACAAAGCTAGAATATATGGATCACAAACACCTTTAGTGTAGTCAAAATTAACATCACCAATGTGACCCTCTGGGAAAGACACAATGTCACTTGTGTAGTATTCCAGTTAGGAATGTACAATTTCAATGTAATCACAAGAAAATATCAGACAAACTCATAACAAGGAATATTCTAATTTGAAAATTTTTCCAAAAATGTCAGTGTTATATAAGACAAAGAAAGCCTGAGAATGTGTTCCAGAGTAGTAAACTAGAACATAACAGCTAACTTTAATTCTTGATCTTAGACTGGATCTGAATCTGGAGGGGAAAACTTCTATAAAGGACTTCTATTGGGTCAATTGACAAACTTAGAATATGGATGGTAGAGTAAATAGTAGTGTTGAATCAATGTTAAATTTATTGAAGTTGATAACTGTGAAAGACAATACTCTTATTCTTAAGAATGCATACTCAACCATATTTATGCACCTGTTTCAGAACAATAATTTTTCTGAAAAAAATTATTGTCTCTGAGTGTGGAGATAAATAGCACAAATGGGTGGAAAAAGCTAGGTGGCATTCCAGGCAGAGGAAAGAGCAAGTTGCAGCGGTTTCAAGGGAAGTATGTTAGCAACTCAGGCATGGGTAAACTAATTTCAAACATTTTCCACTGTGTTCCTTGGCTAGGGTTGGCCACAAGAGAAAACTGCATAAGATTGCTAAGGCGGAAATGAAGCAGCAGCTAGCATTATGTTGAGAAGGTTGTCTAAGATCAAGTGCTGTTGACTCAACTTTGTTGACATGGGACAACAACCAGGGCCACAGCTTTTCCGGCTCCTGCTGAATGTCCTCCCTCAATTTCTCCAACTCATGGGCCAGGTGCCTGCTTGGCTCTATGAGAAAGAGCACTACCGGGCTGGCATGACTTAGTGGTTGAGTGTCAACCTATGAATCAGGAGGTTATGGTTCCATTCCTGGTCAGGAAGGCACATGCCTGAGTCGCAAGCTCAATCCCTAGTAGGGGGTGTGCAGGAGACAGCCAATCAATGATTTTCTCTCATCATAGATGTTTCTATCTCTCTTTCCTTCTCCCTTCCTCTCTGAAATCAATAAATATATATTTTTTAAAAAAAGAAAGAGCATAATTTCTGAGCAGGTCACTTATAGATTTAAAGCTGGAGTGTGGAGGTAGTGGGAAACAGCTCACATTCTGGAGAGAGATGAGGGGTTCCAGTTCATCATCAGTTCTAGATCATCCTCATGGGTCCCATATTGTAATTAGTCTTCCTCACTTTATGTCTGTATTTTCCTCCTAACTTTCTGCCCTTGCTGACTTCAGACCTAGCAACAGAAGCAACAAACAATTATAAACTGTATCCAGGGACCTCAACTGCATAAGGCTGAATTCCTAAAACAAATTCTGTGTTCTAGTGAGGCTGCATCTTTGATTAAACCCTTACTCATGCAGCCGAATAGTGCCTGGTTTGTTAGAAGGACAGCAAGGAGGCCAGTGTGCCTGGAGTGGAGTGATTGAGTGGGAGAAAGTAGGAGGTGAGTTAAGAGAGAAAGAGACTCAACTGTGAAGGGTCTTAAAGGTCACAGTTATGATTTTGCTTTTGCTCTGAATGAGATGGAAAGTCATTGGAGGATTTGGGGAAGAAGAGTGACATCTTATTTTTATTGTAATATTATCATTTTGACTGCTATTTAGAGATAGACTGAAGGGAGGCAAGGGCAGAGGCAGGAGGCTATTTAGGAAGCTATTTTAATAATCTAGGCAAAAAATTATGGTGGAGAACCAAGATGGCGGCATGAGGTATATACCTAAATGCGTAGCCTTCACAACTACATTATAAAAATACAACTATACAAATAAACGGCCATCCTCCAGAACCAAGGGAGGGGAAGCTTTACAACTAGAAGGCAAGAGAAGGAGTGCATTGAGACTGAGTAGAAGCTCCTGGCACCAAAACTGAGAGGTATGGACACGAGGAACGGAGGCAGCATGGGTGAAAGAGTGGTGGCTGCGCTTGGGTCTGCAGCTCGGAAGATTATAAACTCTGGGGTCGCACTGAATGCGATGTAGGCTATAAGGCAATGGGGCAGAAGACCAGTGGCGTTCTAGCAGAGCATTTGCAGCGATCACTGATGCGGAGATTCGGGGACTCAGAGGCACACAGACCCCAGGGCTTGGAGGCACCAAATCCGGGAGAAGCTGCAGAGTCAGCAGAGGGGCAGCCATTGTGGGTTGCTCCACCCAGGTGATTCTGAGACCCCATCCCAACCCACCCACAACCCCGCCCAAGCTGTGCACCTGCCTGCCTTCAGCATAACCTAAGGGTCTGCAGTTGGGGCAGAACTCCAAAAGATCTAAACCCCAAACAACAAGAAGGAAGGCCTGCAGGTCATTTCCTCCCAGCGATACCTCCCAGTGATAACTACAATAAGACTATGCACTCAGCCTTCAAAGGCGTACAACAAGAGTGTTCACCCCAGGTGACTGGGGAGGCTGAATCACTGGGCCCTATAGGACACCTAGCACAGAAAGCCACTCTATCAATGCAGGGAAGCAGCCAAAATGTGGAGACTAAGAAATAGGTCACAAATGACAGAAATGGAGGAAAGCAAACGACTGGATATAGAGTTCAAAACCACGGTTATTAGGTTTTTCAAGAATTTTCTAGAGACTGCTGATAAATTTAGTGAGACCCTTGAGGATATGAAAAAGGATGAACTAGAAATTAAGCATACACTGACTGAAATAAAGAATAATATACAGAGATCCAACAACAGATGAGAGGATTGCAAGAATCAAGTCAAAGATATGAAATATGAAGAAGCAAAACCCACCCAGCCAGAAAAGCAAAGAAAAAAGAATAAAAAATATGAAGATAGTGTAAGGAGTCTCTGGGACAACTTCTAGTGTACCAACATCAGAATTATAGGGGTGCCAGAAGAAGAGAAAGAGCAAGATATTGAAGCCCTATTTGAAGAAATAATGACAGAAAACTTCCCCCACCTGGTGAAAGAAATAGATTTCCAAGTCCAGGAAGCACAGAGAACCCCAAACAAAAGGAACCCAAGAAGGACCACACAAGGACACATCATAACTAAAATACCAAGGGCAAAAGACAAAGAGAGAATCTTAAAAGCTGCAAGAGAAAAGCAGTTAGTTACCTACAAGGGGGCACCCATACGACTGTCAGCAGATTTCTCAACAGAAACTTTGCAAGCCAGAAGGGAGTGGCAAGAAATATTTAAAGTGATGAACAGCAAGAACCTACAGCCAAAACTACTTTACCCAGCAAAGCTATCATTCAGAATTGAAGGTCAGACGAAGAGCTTCACAGACAAGAAAAAGCTAAAGGAGTTCATCACCACCCAACCAGTATTATATGAAATGCTGAAAGGTATCCTTTGAGAAGAGGAAGAAGAAAAAGTAAAGATAAAAATTATGAACAACAAATACATATCTATCAACAAGGGAATCTAAAAATCAAGTAAATAAAAAATCTGATGAACAAAATAAACTGGTGAATAGAATAGAATCAGATGCAAAAAAAGGGAGTGGACAATTTTGGGGGGTAAAGGGTATTGGGGGTGCGGGAAGAGAATGGACAATAATTGTACACCTATGGATGAGGACAGTGGGGGTGGGTAAGGACAGAGGATGGGGTGGGAACTGCGAGGAGGGGAGCTATGGGGGAAAAAAGAGGAATAACTGTAATAATCTGAACAATAAAGATAAATTAAAAAAAAAAAGAGATTATGGTAACAAGAGATATTGGTGACTTGGACCAACCAGAGTGGTGGCATAGAAGTGGTAAGCTATAACTGAATCTGGATCTCTGGGAGATATAGCCTCCAGACTATGTTTATGTACCAGGTGTACATGTCTTTTGTCCTGTGCAACTGAAAAGTATGAATTTGCCATTAACAGATATAGGAAATATCAGAAGCAGAACACTTTTGACAGGAAGATTGAGAGCGTAATGTTAGATGTGTTAAATTAGAGAAACAAATTAGAAATTTAGGCAGATAATTTAAGAAAGGACTTGGATGGACTGATATGGAATTTGGGGTTCGAGATATATATTTGGGAGTGGTAAGCAATAGTCAGGATGCCAGTTGAAATAATCAAGGAAATAAGTATACCTAAAAAGAAAAGAGATTCAAGGTCCTTGAGATTTAAAACCCTCCAACAATTAGAGATCAGAGTCATGAGAAAAAAAGATAATCATAAGTGGTCAATAAGTAGAATTACACCAGAAGAGGGTGACATTCTAAAAGACAAGTAATAAAAATATATACCAAAGAAGAAGAATGAGCAGTTGTATTAAGTACTTCCATGGAACTTGTAAGATGAGATTTGACCGTTGTATTTAGCAACGTGGAGTCAACTGTAAATAATGATCCTGGTGGCATGTTGAGGGTGAATCTATTTGGTTCAAGTGAGCATGGGAGAATATAATTTGGAGACAGTGGGTAAAGGAAATTTTTTCAAAAAGTTTATTATAATAAAAATAAGACCACTGTGGTGGTAGCTAGAAGAGGGTGTGAGGTCCAAAAAGTTTCTTTTTAAATGTGTGAGAAATAACAGCAGATTGTGTGCTGTTGGGAATATTACAGCTTAATGGGGGAACTTGAAAGTGTGGTAGAGCATGGAGAATGGCTGGAACATTCTGAGAGGAGTTGGATCTAGTGCTCAAGCAAAGGGCATGGTCTTAGCGGGAGCTTGGCTAGTTCATCCCCAGGAACAGGAAACAATGCAGAACACGTGGGCATAGATACAGAAGGGTGGGCGTGTGTGTAGAAAGGTCAGGCTTGGGGAAATTCTTGCACTTTACTCAGCCATATAGAAAGCAAGGACAACAGCTGAGAATGGGTGGGGGAGGAGGTGTTGGAGGATTGATGAAAGAGATGCAAGAATGAAATAGTTGTCTAGGAAAGCGGGAAGGTGAATGCATGAAGGTAATATCATCTGATTGCTTGGCAGCAGTAAGAACCCACTTGAGGCTAATGATCATGAATATAAAATGACACCAGTGAGCATGACTGTTTATTTTCTCATTTTTATTTTCAGCTGCACTGCTGCAGAAATGGAGTGGAAGGAAAATTTAATTTAACCAAGGTTATTATTTTGCTCAGAACAGATGAGAATGCATAAGAGGGAAAAAGGCGTGGAGGTTCTATCCAAGGAATTAATTAGAATCATTGACCCATGAATTTAAGCTGAGAGAAGAGAGGACACAATGAAGGTAAGGGACTGAGAAAAAGATGGTTAGACCAATGGATCTCTCCTTGTTTCCAGTATATCAAAATTTCCCAAGATGTGCATTGGTGGGGATCTTCATTCCTGCACTTCATGATCTTTGCTGGCTTTTTAATTTATACGCAGAAATTTCACTGAATTACTTCTTTGTTGTTTACCTCTTTCACTTTCTCTATTCTTCTCTGTGAAACCCCTGTAATTCATATATTGGACTCCTAAACAGAGCCTTTGTCTTTTTTTCTTTCTGGTTCCCATTCTTATCTCAAGAATGGAATATCATCTCATAGAGATCTGGAAATATCCTATAGAATAAAAGCCTAATACTCAAATTGACCAAGTGGCAGAATGACCAGTAGAATGACTGGTTGCTTTGATGCACATTGACCACCAGGGGGAAGACTCTCAATGCAAAAGCTGCCCCCAGCCAGCAGGCCCCAGGCCAGCCAAAGCAGGTGCCAATAGGGGGAGGACCCCTACTCACCCCACTGGTTGCGCCACAGATTGGCCCTGCCAGGCCTAAGCCACTAATTTTTTGTGCCTCTAGTTAACTATAATTTCTTTGGAAATTTTCTTTTGCTCCCTCTACTGTCTGTTTTTTCTAAGTTCTTGTCCAATATAATGAAATCCAATGTACCCATCTCCAGCTTCAACTGTTATCAATATTTTGCTAATTATTTTTTCACCTATTCCATCAACTTTTACATATGTATCTTTTAATACATCATTTTAGATTTCAATTTCCTTATTAAGTTTTGATATATATGTTCTCTAACTTTAGAGGGTTAATTTGGTATTTCTCCTCCATTGACCTCTTTCTCTTAATCCACCATGATTTTTCATTTTTCTGCTTTTGCAGCTTAAATTTTATGCTTTATTATTTTGGCATTGGAAATCAGGCACCTTCAGTGTTGTCTGGCCTAACATGCTGGTGTTGGCTACACTTTATTATTTTAATAACATTCACATCAATATCTGCAACTCCCTGGTCCTTTATCTTTTCTTTTCATCCAAATGCCAGACCTGAATGAACTCAGAAATCCCCTCTCCTTTGCTTACATACAAGCAGCCTAGAGTTGTTGGAGAACCCCAAATGAGAAAAGATTGTTTCCTCCCTAAATTTATAATCAGTGATTTCAAGTGAGCCTTCAACATTGTTTAAAACATTATTAGTACTACAGCCCAGCTGGCATGGCTCGGTAGTTGAGCATCAACCTATGAACCAGGAAGTCATGGTTCAATTCCTAGTCAGGGCACATGCCTGAGATGCCAGTTCAATCCCCAGTGTGAGGCTTGCAGGAGGCAGCTGATCAATGATTCTCTACCATCATTGATGTTTTACCTCTCCCTCTCTGAAATAAATACAAATATATAAAAAATTATTTAAAATTTTATTACATTTCCCTGGTAAATGTCCTCTCTGTCATTCTTAGCCACCACTTTAAATGAATTTCTCATTTTTGAAACTTCTAACCATAATTACTACCTTCCTCTTCATAATCAACAAAAATCTTAGCCTGTTACTCTTGGAAAATAGGAGCCACAAAACACAAATTCTGTCAGCTTCCCAAACTCAAACTTGTTACCCTCTGTGTCTTCTCTCCCTTTCACTACACTAGAGGTGTCCTGTTCCCTTTCTGAGGCCAAGTCCTTTCCCTCTGCTTAGAACCATCCCATTCTCTCCTACTTTTCAGAACACCCACATACTATATAATAAAAGGGTAATATGCAAATTGACCCTAACAGCAGAACAACTGGGAATGACTGGTCACTATGACATACACTGACCACCAGGGGTCAGACACTCAATGCAGGAGCTGCCCCTTGGTGGTCAGTGCACTCCCACAGGGGGAGCTCTGCTGAGCCAAAAGCCAGGCTGCTGGCTGCCATACAGTGGTGGCTGTGGGAGCCTCTCCCGCCTCCTCAGCAGCACTAAGAATGTCTGACTGCAGCTTAGGCTTGCTCCCCGCTGGCAAGTGGACATCCCCCGAGGGTTCTCGGGCTGCCAGAGGGATGTCTGACTGCCAGCTTAGACCCAATTGCCTGGGGAGTGGGCCTAAGCCAGCAGGTGGACATCCCCTGAGGGGTTCCAGACTGCGAGAGGGCATGGGCCAGGCTGAGTGACCCCCTGGAGTGCACAAATTTTTGTGCACCGGGCCTCTAGTTATCTAATATGCCTGCTCTTTCACACCTAAAGGCTCTCTCAACTGGATCCTTCCCATCTGCTTTTAAGTATACTCAAGCCTCTCCAATTAGAAAATAAACAAAAAAATTGTGTTCCCTTGTTAAATCTACACTCATTCCCTCTCTTTGTCTCTTTCCTCTTATTGCAAACTTACTGAAATTTCAGCCCATTCTAATCTTACATCTACAATCCTTGACCCACACAACTCTTGTTCAAGTCACCCATGACTCTCATGCTGCTAAATTCTTTCAGAGTTCATCTTACTTCACTTCTCAGCAATATTGAACACTGTGGTCTCTGACTTCTTTTCTGAAACACTCTTTCTTCTTTTGACCTCTGTGGCACAGCTTTGTTCCGTTTTTTAATTTCCTACTTCTCTGATTAATTCTTCTCTTTTAAAGGCTCTTCCTTTTTTTTCTCTATCCAGCCTTTAGTTGTTAGAGTTTCTTAAAATCCAGTGCCAAGTTCTCTTTTCTTCACCCTATAACCTCTCATTAGGGGATTTCATTTATGTCCTTGAATATTTTTAAAATTTTTATTATTATTTTAAGTACATTTATTGAGGTGACATTGGTTAATGAGATCGCATTGGTTTCAAGTGTACATTTCTATGATACATTATCTGAATATTACATTGTATGCCCATTACCCAAAGTCAAATCCTCTTCTTTTGTCATATATTTGGCCTCCTTTACCCTTTACTATCCCCACTCCCCTTCCCTCTGGTAGCCTCCATACTATTGTCAGTGTCTGTTAGTTTCAGTTTCATATCCCACATACAAGTGAAATCATATGGTTCTTAGCTTCTTTTTAAAAAATATATTTTATTAATTTTTTACAGAAAGGAAGGAAGAAGGAGAGTTAGAAACATCGATGAGAGAGAAATATCGATCAGCTGCCTCCTGCACACCTCCCACTGGGGATGTGCCTGCAACCAAGCACATGCCCTCAACTGGAATCGAACC